>JAAEAF010002640.1:0-96841 GCA_011037195.1 Triatoma infestans | reverse complement strand
GAATACCTCTATACTATCTACACACTAAATACCTCTATACTATCTACACACTGAATACCTCTATACTATCTACACACTGAATACCTCTATACTATCTACACACTGAATACCTCTATACTATCTACACACTGAATACCTCTATACTATCTACACACTAAATACCTCTATACTATCTACACACTGAATACCTCTATACTATCTACACACTGAATACCTCTATACTATCTACACACTGAATACCTCTATACTATCTACACACTGAATACCTCTATACTATCTACACACTGAATACCTCTATACTATCTACACACTGAATACCTCTATACTATCTACACACTGAATACCTCTATACTATCTACACACTAAATACCTCTATACTATCTACACACTGAATACCTCTATACTATCTACACACTAAATACCTCTATACTATCTACACACTGAATACCTCTATACTATCTACACACTGAATACCTCTATACTATCTACACACTGAATACCTCTATACTATCTACACACTGAATACCTCTCACTCTTATTTAAATATTTTCCCGGGAAAATTGATTTTTTTTAAGGTTCTCGAGGGCGTTATGCTTCCCTCTAAAATGTCACTGAGTATATTATATGGTTTTACCAATTACCAATATTAATATCCATTACAAGTATTGATAGAATTCCAAATTTGAAGAAATCGATTTACCGGAAGTGCGATTTTATAGGTTTTGGGATTTCTGTAACCGGAAACGACAACATTTTCTTTAAAACTGAATGCTTGGATAGATAAAACGCATTCCTTTATTTTTTTTTCCAAGATAGTAACTCTACCATGAGAGAAGTTAGTAAATAATTCTACATGCTCCATAAAGATTTAATACGTGTAATTTTATTACAAATAATAACAATATTGTGATACTTTACTTCATAAATTTAGAAGAGTAATATACAGAAGATGGTAAAATGTAATTGATGGTTTCTTTCTAACAAATTTAACTCATTTTATAACATTGAAAATCCCATTTTTTAAGAAACAATAACAATTTATCAATGAATAGCTTGTGTAGAAGGGGTTGTTCTGAAAGTGGCCATTTATGACCCGTTATCAGGATATAACTTATGAAAGGTGCTCGGTATCTTTCCGACATTGAACAGTGATATAAGAAGTGAGTAAAATCTTGAATCCTTCATTGCAATGGCTTATTGGAGGCTCTTATTATATTACAATTATTTAAATACTGTCTGCAAGGGCCATGTTCTGACAATATCTGGGCCAGTCGGTAGTCCATTTCTAATTCTGTTTTCCTTCTATCTCAGCAAAGAATTTCTTTGTTATTCTCCCTTTTTCAGTTTGTTGCCGTGTCATTTCCCAATCAGTTTCACTTTCGGCCTTTAAAATACTTTTGAATCAAGTTTTTGATATTTAGTGTAGAATATTCCAGACTTGTATCTTAGCCGCACTTCTTCAATCTTTATATGTCCTGCCTGTGCTTTGATCCACTCTATGTTAACTATCTGGCCGCCTTTTCCTTGTCTCTCTTTTTTTTTCTCTTCTATTTATGGTGAGTGTATTCTGTTGTTTTTTATTTTGTCTATTGTTATTTGACTATCTGTGAATATATTTATATTTTGAATTCACTACCATTGAAATATGTCATTCCAAGCCTTTAGCTATCGCAGTTCGAACACTGAGGATGCAATCTGAATTTTTGTGCAGATATCATTTTCTCTTTCATATATATTATAAAAGCACATCCTACATTATCTTCTATTTTCGAACCATCGATATATATTTCAATTAGTTCCCTTCTTTCGTAGTCTTTTCAATTTTCTTTACTTTTCCGGGATGTAGCCACTTCTTATAGTGACTTGGGCTATCATATTCATCTAGATACTCTCTTCCTCAGTTTTTCAGGATGTCATACATACCACTTATTTGACGGAGTTATATTGAAATAGGCACGATGTTTGCGACTACACACGCGGCTTCATAAGATAGGGATCTATAACCTTTTATCATACAAAGGACCATAAGTCTCTGACATCTCTCTAATTTTTTCAGATTTTTCTCCTTTTGTATCCCATCGATCCAAACAGCAACTCCATAAGCAATCAATGGAATGAAAGCTCCGTCATAGATAATTTTCAGTGCTTCATAATCAAGGCCCCAATTAATCTTCGCAGATCTTGCTAATATATTAATAAGTGATACAGCCCTATCAGAGATGGAAGAAATGTGGCTATCCCTATTAAATTTTTTATTCAAAATTATTCCCGAGTATTTTAATTCATTTACCATTTCGATTTTATCTCCTTTAAGAAAAATTGATAAATCGTTTACTATTCTTTTTCATGAAATATGGAGCACTTTAGATTTGGTTTTATTTAAATTGATTTTCCTAATTTTTGTCCATTCAGTGATTGTCCTAAGAGCTTTATTTGCGGAACATTGTAGATCTATATAATTTTCTGACTTCGCAATGAGCAAGAAATTATCTGCAAACGCAAGTGTATAGCATTTTTTGGAATGTGGACTTTTAGAAGTGAGTCGTATAAAATAATCCAAAAACCTGGTCCACAACAGGATCCTTGAGGATATCCCTTTGTAACTAAAATACATGCTTTATATTATTAGTTTTAATAAAAGCCTTTAGTTCTGAAAAGTACTTCCTGGCTAGATGGCTAGATCAAACGGATTTTTCGGACATCGTCTTTTCCTTAGTTGTGCTATGATTTCTGGCCACCAAGCCGAGTTAAACGCACCTTCAACATCTAAAGATATTAGTAAAACCTCTTCCTTAGCGCCTAAAGCTGTAGATACCAGTTCTTCTTCTTTCTTTACTGCATCTATCGAGCTCGATTGGGGCCTAAATCCAAACTGTCTGTCACATATGAGATCATTTTTAAACATATAATGCACAATTCGATTTATTAGTCATTTTTCTAAAATCTTACCTCCTGTAGAAATCAAACTGATAGGGCGATATCTGCTTGGATTCGTTGAATTTTCTTTGCTAGCGAACACTGCCCATCACCGGGCAATGAGATGTAAAGGCTCCTAGGAAGAGAAAATCTAAGGGCAGCTGGCTGGATCCGAACCCGGGACGTTGCTAATCCAGCGCGGTACCACTGAATTAATCCCTTTCCTTGGTCTGTCAGTTAGTTTAAAATTAAATTTAAGCTTTATTAGTTTTGACATAGAGCGTACCACATTAAGGCCGTTCAAATATACAATTGAAATCCTCACCAGCGCAACTAACCATTAGGGCGTTGCAATTTCAAAGAAAATTTCTTGATTATATTGTAATAATTAAATTAAGAGAAAGCTGTGTGAGTGTTTCCATCCATTTTTTACATCTAGGTAGACTTAAAAATTAGTTTATTGAGGTTTATTCTTAGATAGACGTATGTGAGTGTTTAGTATTCAGAGACAATATACTTTCTCTTACATAAGAGCAAAGAGAGAAAATAAATGAAGCATTTATATGAGCCGGCTGAAACAGACATGTGTCAACTTGCAAATGCTTACTAAATCTTTTTTTAGTTCTTTAGCATTATCGAATAGGCAGTTATCAAACTTCAAAGAACTTGAGGAATTTAAAAAATAAATTGATGGAATGACATCATATTTCATAAATGTATTTGATTTTTCTTTTTTAAACTGTCACGTAGCTGCAAACAGTCACAATAATAATAGTAATCATAACAGAAATATTCAACATGTGACTATACAGTGTGCGTTGGCAGCACTGTGCGATGATAACGTCAGCATTATCATCCACTTGAAACACGTCACTCCATTCGACAGTTATTCTATAAATAATGTATCTTTCTAATTTTTGGTTTAATAAACAAGATATTATGTTTAAAAAGCAAAAAGGCCGGAAATTAGTGGAGTAAATGTTCATTACGTAAATATTAATTCTGACAAGTGCAGTAGACACAGCAGAGCCTAGTTCTGTCCGCCATCTACATCAAAACAAATCCATCAATCTACCAAAATATTTTTTCTTTATTTTTCTCTTTTTGGTTATTTAAGAATTTAAGAACAGAAAATGTCTGAGGAATAGAGTTCATGCTGTGTTTAATAAAAACCGGAAGTGCGTTTTTTCAGTTTGCTTTTCTCTGAATTTTCACGAAAATGGCTTAAACGAATTACTTTAAACTTGGACAACTAATTGATCGTATAAACCTATGACTTTTATAGGTGGACTCTTGCGAACTTCTTTCGCAAATCTTGATTTCAGCAAGGTACTGGAGAATCCTTTGAGGTTATTTCTAGGGTTGTTGGGGTTTAATCGAGGAACTGACATTTGGCTGGAATGTAATCACATTCAAATAGCGTATTTAATAACATGTACCCCCATAATTACTTAATATTATATTAACGGCGACAAAATGGGAAAAAATCCCAAGTTGGTTGAAGAATATTATTTGTCAGTTGCAATTCCGCGGCCAATGACGTGCAAAAGACTATCTATCGCATTTCTATGAAACACTTTCCCGGGCAGATTGGTTTTAGGCAATTGGTGGCGTTATATTTAATGGAGTTGTTCAATGTTATTGGCGTTCTCTTCTACAATATAATTACTTACCTTGTTCACATACCTTATAATCAATTACTCTCATTCTGTATTTATGTTACGACAAATAAGTTTTTTTTTTTTTTTTATTTGAAATCCACAATCTACATAAATAATTATAATGAGTGAATATGATGATGTGTGATGATGAATAACGTGATTGGCTGGAGGAGAGAAGCTACCCAGCGGTAACACTCTCACAGGAATTACTTCCTATTGCTGGAGGTGATCACGGGGCCAACAGCGGCTCAGTCGACGGAGTGGATTATTTGGTATAGTTGTGGAGGCGAGATTTTGAACAAGAGGATTAGAGCTGAGAGTAAGAGAGTCATAGAATTTTTGAGATCATAAGGTAGATTTTGAGATCGTTGTGGAGGGTAGAGTTAGAGACATAGAATGGAGCATCTGTTATCTGACGGAGAATTTTTGACTGAAAAGACTGAATTTTCTGGGAATTTGAGCGCTTGGTTGAACCCCACAGTTCAAGTCCGTAAGTCCACATCGGTTTGAGTATACAGTTGTATATTAGTCGTTTGTGCTCAAGAGGTAGTTTCGATCGTCTTCCTATTAGTCTGAGTAGTAACTTATTCCGTTTGTTAAGTTCCAGTCTTTTTAGTTTCGTATGTGGATTCCATGTTAGTCTTTTGTCGATGTACATCCTCAAGGTAGCGAACTAAGTTTGCAGGAGAGAGTGGTATTGAGTTGAAGGTTACTGAAGGACAGGAGGCACGAGTAAAGGTGATTTGTTGACATTTTTGTGGGTTGAGTTTAATCCGCCATTTTTTGGCCCAAGATTCTATTTTATTTAAATGAGTCTGTAAGAGAGTGGAGGCAGTTATGGGATCAGAGCTGGATGCAAGGATGGCGGTGTCATCAGCGTAAGTGCAAAGAAGAGTGTTTGTATAGGTTGGTAGATCTGAAGTGAATACAGTATATAGAAGCGGACCAAGTATACTACCCTGAGGAACTCCGGCGCCGGCCAGCGAGTAGTCAGAGGTAGCAGATCCGCAACTAATCTGAAAGTAGCGGTCGGATAGATAAGACTTGATGAGTAAGTAATAGGTTGATGATAGGCATTTCTTTAGCTTCCACAGTAATCCTGGATGCCACACCCTATCGAAGGCTTGAGCCACGTCGAGGAAGGCACCACAGCAGTACTGTTTCCGCTCAAGTGTCGAAGCAATGGTGTCCACTACTCTATGGCACTGATGAATGGTGCTGTGATGTTGTCGAAAGCCAAACCGATGTGATGGAATGATTTGTTCAGTTTCCAGAATGGGATAAATCCGTTTCAATAACAATTTCTCTTATTTTTCCTAAAATAGGTAACAGTCTTATGGGCCGGTATGAGGTTGGAAGGTGAGAAGGTTTATTAGGTTTCAGAATCATTTTTATCGTAGAGAATTTCCACATTAGAGGAAAATATGTGGTTCTGAGAACTGAATTATAAGTGTAAGTGAGAAAAACTATGACTTTTTTTGGAAGATGACGAATAATTAGAGTTGTTATTAAATCGTTTCCAGGAGATTTTTTAGACGGTAAGTTTTTTATGATATGTTTAACATCAGAGGGGGTGAACGCTTTTGGAGGTAAGGAGAGAGGCAGGGGACCGTCTAATTCAGTCATTACGTCAGTGGCGTGTAAGTCGTCACTTACACATCTGGATGAGGAGTAAATACGTTAGTCAAGTGATTTTTAAATTCAGTGGCTTTATCATGATCTGTTTTTGTTCATGTTCCATAGTCGCGTCTTGGTGGAGAAGAAACATGTTTATAAGAGAGAAGTCGTTTGGTAGCGGTCCAATAGAGATTTACGATCAGATGTCAGAGAGGTCACATATTCTTCATATTTCACTGATCGGAGTTTCTGCAATTCGCTTTTTAATCGTTTAGTCAGTCTGTGGGTAGCGAGTATGTTGCCACACTGACTGAGCTTTTAGTTTTTCTCTTATGAGCATTCTGACTGGGATTGGTAAGTTTAGGTGTGATGACGTTCTTTTTGGAATGTTTTGACTGGAGTCCCAGATAGAAGCTTGAATTGGGTTAGTTAGTGTCTGAGTGTTTTGAGGGAGATCAACAAATTCAGTTTATCTTGTAGTACATTCTCAAAAAGCGTCCAGTCTGCAGGTCCTACGAATAGAGAAGAAGAAGGTGTGGCGGGTTGTGGAGTTATACTGAGTGTAAGGAGAACTTGGCTGTGGTCTGAAGAGAGCTCGGTAACTGTATAGATGTCTTTATAGATAGATGCCATTTTAGAAGACATGAATATGTCCAATATGTCAGGTAGTTTGGTTAATGACGCTGGCCAGTAGGTTGGTTGATCTGGTGATAAGTCTTCGAAGTGAGAAAGGGAGACAGTATCCAAAAGCGTCCGCCCCCTAGGATTAGATGTCGACAGCCCCATTGAGGATGTTTGGCATTGTAATCTCCACCAGCCAGAAATTTGGGGCCGAGAGTCTGAAAAAAATTTGAAAGTCTGAAGAACAATTAGATTTATTGGGTGGACAGTATTCTGCTGCTAGATTGAAGTCGAAAGGATGACAATGAAGAGTGACTGCTGTGGATTGTATGAAGTCATTTTGATGAGATGTTAATTGCTGATCAACTAAAATATTCTTTACTAGTATTGCAGAGCCACCATGAGATGTATCGTCCGGATGGTCAGTCCTGTAATTAGTGTATCCAGTTATGTAAAAGTTAGATCGTCCTGAAAAGTGAGTTTCAGAAATAAGTGCGATGTCAATTCGTTTGTCATGTAGAAATATGTCTAATTCGTCTCTGTGGGAGTTCAACCCGTTGGCATTCCAGAGAAGAATTGCAAGTGAATGTTGAGGATTAAGATTCATCGAGAAAGTTTAGGAATGAGTTCACTAACAAGAGTAGTAAGAAATGTAATGAGAGGAGTAATAAGAGATTTGAATTCAGAGATGATTGAGGTAAGAAGGGAGGTAACGTCATTAGAGATAGGAGAAGGCGGTACGAAAGTTGGATGAACCGCTGAAGATCCCGTGACCTCCGCATAGGAAGTTCTGTTATTGGAAGGTGATGAGGTTCCTTGATGTCTTGATTCTTCATTACCAAGTTTAGGAAATTCTGATTGTTTTGGTACAGCTGGACGAGAAGTTGTGTAGCTAGGTTGAAGGTGTTCGGCCCGATTTCCGTTATTATAGAATCCGTCATTGTTGTTTCTTCTCCACTTCTTTGTGGACCACGCATCTTTTCTAGCTGGCCACATGCTCTTCTAAGCAGAGAGCGCAGATCGGAGGTTTTTCATGTGGTTTAGTGCATTCGGATGATGGATGCGAACCAGCACACTTTACACATCTGGGAGCGTGATTACAGTATGTTCGTGTATGTCCGTACTGCTGGCACCTTTTGCACTGTAATAGTTCTACTGTTTTGTGGGGTTCTTCTATTTTTATTCTGGTATAAAGTAAAGTTTTCTGATTGAATATTTCCGGGTTATTGTGTTGTGGTTCAAGATTTACAAAGAATAATGGGAGTGGTGATTTAGATTTGGGATGCTTAACATTCGTAACATTTCTCACTTTGAAATAGTGGCGTTCAGGATCCTCTATTATCTCTGTAGTTGGTGTTGTGTGGTGTAAATGTCTTATAACTACACGGAATGCTTTTTCTGATTTGATTTGGTATGTGTGGGAATCTGCATTATTTGATTGAAGGTAATGGATTGCAAGTCTGTATCCTTCTATTTTCTTTGTGGAAAGCATCAGGCTGTCAATGCGAGATTTGCAGTCAAAAGAATTAGGCCCTTAGAGCTGATCCAGAGATTTACAGAATTCGGAATAGTTCGTTATATTTTTGATGAATATTGGCGGTGGTTTGATAGGTTTTTTGTTTGTTCTTCAGAAGTGTTTCTGAGGTCAGCTGGTGTACCGTGTTATGTGAATACATGCTTGATTTTTGTGCTGTAAACTAAAACGTTTTTCAGTGGTCAAAGTGAATAATTAACTTTTTAAATATTAACATTTATTAATCCTTGTTTCTGTTTTATTAATGGACATCTATAATGGTATGAAAGACATTGTAAATATTGTAAATAGTTGTAAATAGTTTATATTTTTTTCTAGGTTAGTTAAGCGTTGTTTTAATTTTAATTCAAAATTAATATTATTTGGCGTCTGTTTCAAATATTTGCCACATGGAGCGCTCTGAGCAACCAAATATAACTGGCACTGAAACACATGATCCGAAAAATGTTTTTTCTGTTAACAATATTCACAATAGCACCACACAATTAACCAATAAAACTACTAAAAGACATAGTAATCTAATTAATAGTGAAACACAAAAAAAAAAAGAATATAACTAAAACATCAAAACATAATAGTACAACTATGGAACAGAAAAGTCAGATTTTGACACGTACCCAATCTCTTCAGTCTCTTAGTGAGTCCTGTATTGATACGAGTCACATGGCAGTGAGGCCATCTCAAATGAAATCCGGGCCATCTGCAGTACCCAACTTCTGCACCCCAAACCCATTCGATCCACTAAGCGTTATGGATGATGACCATTCAGCAGAAATCACGCCAGAAAAGGAGAAAAAATCCCCGAAACCTCCTCCTATATTTATCAATAATGTAAACGACTACATGCAGCTTTGTAGAGTCCTTACCCAATTGCTAGGGCCCTCGTCATATGACTGCAAATCACGCGCCGACAATTTAATGCTGTCCACTAAGACAACAGATGGCTACAGAGCAGCAATTAAATATCTAAAGGAAAACGGAGCTCAGTATCACACTTATCAACTAAAAACTGAAAAGGCGTTCAGAGTGGTACTGAGAAACCTCCACCATACAATACCCACGACAGCGATTAAGGAAGAACTAGAAGAAATGGGCCATAGGGTAAGGAATGTTACTAATGTAAAACATCCAGTAACAAAAGTGCCACTTCCGCTATTTTTTATCGATCTTGAACCTCAAGAAAACAATAAGGACATATTCAGTATTAAATCCGTCGTGTATACACGAGTAAAAGTAGAGGAACCCTACAAAACAGTGGAGATCATCCAGTGCAAGAGATGTCAGCAGTATGGCCACACTAAGGCATACTGCAACCACACTCCTAGATGCGTCAAGTGCGCGGGATATCACCCATCCTCTGACTGCACAAAGTCTCGAGACATCCCTGCAACTTGTGCGTTATGCCAGGGCAGTCATCCTGCTAACTATAGAGGATGTGTAACCCACAAAGAGTTGCAACGATTGAGAGGAGAACCACCGCCCAAAATGGCCGTCAACCACAGCCTACTTCAACTCAGGAAGCACCACCGCCTACAGCTGTACACTTCCCTCCGCTGCCACAGAAGGAACCACTTCCTCAACAGCAATCCTTTCAACCTTCTACCAGTTGCTGGTCTTCCCCCGTTGGAGTCTCGGGGTCATCAACTAACCATCCAACAAACTCTCCAGATATGACTAACGTACTGACAGCCTTCATCTCAGAATTTAAATCCCTCATTAACCCACTCATCACTCTTCTCACCACTCTAGTAACTGAACTCATTCCTAAACTTTCAAAATGAACACACATTTTAATATTTCATCGCATTCACTTGCAGTCCTCCTCTGGAACGCAAACGGGCTGAATTCTCACAGAGACGAACTAGACATATTCTTGCATGACAAACTAATTGACGTGGCACTGATACAGAGACTCACTTCACCGGACGATCATACTGCAACATTACTGACTACACTACTTACAGAGCAGATCACCCAGACGACACTGCCCATGGTGGCGCAGCCATTCTCATCCGCTCCAGTTTAATCCACCAACACCTCTTAATTGAACAATCTGATTCTCTTCAGGCTGTAGCAATCACATTGGTCTGCCAACCACTTTCTCTGAATATGGCGGCAGTATACTGTCCTCCTAATAAGATTATCTCGACTCAAGAATTTAGTGCATTCTTTCACAAATTGGGACCCAGATTTTTGGCAGGTGGCGACTACAATGCTAAGCATCCGCAGTGGGGTTACCGCACATCTAATCCAAGAGGACGCACTCTACTTAACATACTTACTACTTCTCATTACAAAGTGCTCTCTCCTGACCACCAGCTTACTGGCCGACAGCTCTCTCCAAACTGCCTGACATTCTAGACTTCTTCGTAACTTCTCAAACTTTTTCACTAGCCACAGACGTTTATACCTTACAGATCTTTCTTCAGACCACAGTCCTGTGCTTCTGTCTCTGACTATGATACCTAAGACACTTCCTCTCCGACCGACACTAATTACAGGACCTATAGACTGGCTTCTCTTCCAAACCTTACTAGAAAGTAAACTTGACTTATCCTTATCACTAAAAACACCAGACGAAATAGACGACGCTGTACATACTCTGACTACCTCTATACAAACTTCAATATGGGAATCAAGTACTCACTCAAATCGAAGGACCTACTCCAGGCAGTATAACCTACCAGTACAAACACGCCTACTGATTAGACAAAAAAGAAGAGCCCGAGCACTTTGGCAACGGACACGCTACCCTACTGACAAAACTGCTTATAACAGACTCTCAAGACAGTTGAAACAAAACCTACAAGAACTGAGAACGCAAAAGTATGACGACTATATTACAAAACTGACTACTGACCGCAGATCTCTTTGGGCTGCTACACGCCGACTACTATCATACAAATACGTTTCTTCTCCTCTCAGACGAGATGACGGAACTTGGGCTAGATCGGACGAGGACAAAGCCACTCTCTTCACTCAACACCTGACTAACGTCTTCAAACCTCACTCTGACATATCTCAAGACACAACAGAAATAGAATCTGAATTGGATTCACCTCTTCCTCTCTCACTTCCTCCAAAAGCATTTTCTCCAGCAGATATTAAATTTATCATCAAGTCTCTCCCCTCTAGAAAATCTCCCGGCTACGACCTCATAACTTCTGAAATCCTTCGACACCTTCCTAAGAAAGCGCTCATCTACCTCACCTATATCTATAACTCGGTTCTTCGTACCACCTACTTTCCGCTATCATGGAAATATTCGGTGATACGAATGATTCCGAAACCTGGTAAACCCACACAACTTCCTTCTTCCTATAGACCCATCAGCTTACTACCGACACTAGGAAAAATTCTAGAAAAACTGCTACTAAAACGCATCAACCCCATATTTGCGGAGCTTGGTGTAGTGTCACACCACCAATTTGGGTTTCGAAGCTTGCACAACACAACTCAGCAGTGTCACCGAGTGGTAGACGAGATAGCATCAGCATTAGAGAGAAAGCAGTATTGCACGGGAGCGTTTTTGGACGTTGCCCAGGCTTTTGATCGTGTTTGGCATCCTGGATTATTGTTCAAATTAAAGAGGTGTCTCCCATTCACTTACTTCCTTATTCTACGCTCATATCTCTCAGACAGATTTTTCCAGGTCAGTACCGGCTCAGCAATTTCTTCTTTCTCATCATTGTGAGCGGGGGTGCCGCAGGGGAGTATTCTTGGCCCAGTACTGTACACTGTATACACATCCGATATACCCACACATCCGTCCACACTACTATGCACATATGCAGACGACACAGCCATACTAGCTTCTAGCACAAACCCAACATTAGCATCACACAAGTTACAGACACACTTACATCTGATAGAAACATGGGCAAAAAAGTGGAGAATTAAAATGAACCCACGAAAATCCCAACACGCCACGTTTACTCTCCGGCGGGGCTCCTGTCCTGCTGTCTATTTTAACAATAACTCTCTTCCTTCTGCCGACCTGGTGCGCTACCTTGGACTCTTCATAGACAAACGACTTACATGGAACCCACACACACGACTTAAAAGACAAGCAAGCACTAACTAAACGGGCCAAACTTCTCTACCGACTTATCGGAAGACGCTCTAAACTACCCACTGAACTGAAGAGACTAATATACAATACTATATTAAAACCTATGTGGACTTACGGACTAGAGCTGTGGGGTTCAGCCAAACCGACCAACATACGGACGGATTTCCAATCAAAGCTACTCCGACAGATAGTAGACGCACCTTTTTACGTTACAAACCTAACTCTCCATAACGATCTCAACATTCCTTTCGTACAACAACTCGCCAAGACTAAATATAATAAATTTCACTCTGCTCTCTCTCACTGCTCTAATCCTTTCGTACAATCTGTCGCCTCCACTATCATCCCTGACAATCCACCACGCCGACTGAACCGCCAGTGGCCCCGAGATTTCCTTCGGGACTGATCAGTAGCTGGTATCCCGTAGAGAGTGCTACCACTGGGTAGTTTCTCTCCTCCTACTTTTCACGCCCCTGTAATCTCACCAACATATTTACTTATTGTATGTATCTATATACAGATTGTAAATGGCTAAATAAAGAAAGAAAAAAAAAAAGAAGTGTTTCTTGTTTGTCTTCTATGGCGAGTGGGGAAAATGGATTAGGAGCGCATAATTTTGAACATATGTCCTGAAGAGCGCAGTTGGTTCTATTACCACTTCTTGATTTTCCCCAGAAGATTCTTAGTTTTGTTTAAGTTTAGAATATTCAGAAGTTTCCCTATCTTCGGTATGTGGACGAGCTTCTGTTTTTTTCAATTTTGTACTGTGTTTTTCAATTTATTTTCTTTAATTTTTGTTAAAGAATTTGACGTTAAGAGAGATCTCTTTACTTTTTTAATAAGGTTACTAACTTTAGTGATCATGCCAACTTGATCACAGGTGACTTGGTCTGCGTTAATCTCCGTAGGAGAGACTTGTTATTATAAAAAAAAACAAAATAATAACTATTTAAGTGTCCAAACTACTCACCTAACCTCTAAGTTCTTACTATTTATTTATAAGTTCGAAAAACACAATTTTCTCTTACATTGCAGAATTGTTTGTAGTAGCGAACCAAAACTTTAAAAATTCAAGAGGAATATCTCCGCGCACTAAACTATTCACTTTTACCCGGGAAATTAGGTCTTGATTTAAGGAGCAAAATCAGACTATACTTTCCGTGACAAAAGCGCACAGCTGATCTGACAAATGAGTTAATTTTGAAATTTGTCATTTTATATATAACTGTTCTACCAGCAGTAAGATAATGTTGCCTGACTGTTTCACACCAATTTTCTTTTATGAAAACCGAGTCCTTTAAGGAGCGGCATACTCACGCGCCACTTTCTCTTACTGATACAGTTTGGAGCATTGTAATGGCAAATTTCCTTCATACTTACAATTTTTGCTACAAGTTTATTTGTCTTAGTTTTATATCAACGGGAGCAACTGTAACAATAAAATGACTTTTCTGAAGAAAGGATAACCTCCTCCCCTCCTCCCCCAAACTTCTTTAAATGAATTTTAAAGGAAAACTTCCCAACAAAATTGCTAAATCTCCATATACATAGTTGAGTGCACCAAATTGCTAAATCTCCATTTACATAGTTGAGAGTACCAAATTGCTAAATCTCCATATACATAGTTGAGGGTACCAAATTAATGAAATCGTCGGTGTTTTTAAGAATATCGCAGAAAACTGAATAACAAAAAAAATAAAAACGCACTTCCGGTTTACCAATTTTCTGAAAACTCGTAATTTTGGCAGCATATCTAATTATAATTAATACAGCTTAGATGATAGAATAATGCAATAAATTAAAATAGCACTTTAGAGGAAAACATAACCCCACCCTCCCCTGACAAACCTCTCTTAATTGAATTTTCCTGATAGCTCATTTCAAATTGTTGTAGCTCTTAGTTTGTGTAGTTAATATACCAAGTTTAAAGAAAATCGTTGTTGCCATTTTCGACAAAATCGCACAAAACTGAAAAAAAATTCAGCAAAATGGCACTTCTGGTTGATGGATCTCGCTCGAAATCTTCGTGTCTGATGCGGTAATACCTAAATGGAATACAAGTTTGAATTTGCTGGGACTTTTTATTTTTGAGATATTCTATTAAAACTCACAGACGCACACACACATACACCGACCAATCGCTTAAAATATTTTTTACTTTCTCTTACTCCTAGTAAAAGGAAGTTTGCGGTCATGCCATATTTACAAAAACAGTTCACCGGAAATAATTGTTGGGGTGCCCTGAATACGAAAAAATATTTTCAGCGAATAGTTTGTATGTGTTGTGTGTGCGTGAACAAAATATCGCAAAATCGAAAAGTCTAAGAAGGTATTCCTTTTAGGTGCTAACACCGCATCAGACCAAAGATTTCGGGTAATATAAAATATTATCCGGTAAATATTCAGTATTCATAGTTACTGTAATAAATTTAATGAGATCTGTCCATTTTTTATGGATAAAATTGTAGAAAACTCAAATAACTTCAGCAAAAACGCATTTCCGGTCAACCGTTTTGTTCAGACCAAAATTTAGACAACATATTTAATTATAATTAATATTATTTAAACAATAGAATTGTATGATCAACTACAATAGCACCTTAGAGGAAAACATACTCCCCCGCTTTTGGCTATTGCCAAAATTCCGAATATGAAAACTAGTTGAACGGAGGTGCGACTCTACATGAAAACAATTGTCGATTCTCTCTATCGATATTAACGGCAGTTATTATTATTATTATTATTATTTGACGGGTGCCTGGCGGCATGGGACCTACACCTATATGGCTTTTATCCCCCCGATGCCCCCCCATATCGTCCCCTTAAATTGTCTCCCCCAGTAACCTACTGGTCAGTCTACAATATCCCAGGATATCCTTTAACTCCAACTCGCCCAAGCAATCCTGCGAGAGTGGTGCCCTTCCAAATACGCTAAACCTAGTACAAGCGAAACGGGGGCACTGACATAGATAGTGATACACCGTTTCCTTGACTCTGTCATCGTAATTCTGACAAGTGGGACTAGACGTCCTCCCTATGTTAAACAAGTGACTAGACGCCTAGGTGTGTCCAGTCACTACCCCCACCAAGGTCTCAGACCTGTCCTGCTGAGGGACAGGAGGTAAGCCGAAACTCCCTGCTTAATTCCTTTTATAAATCTTTTAGCTTGGAGGCACCCCTGCGTGTCCCCCACCATTTCTCCAAGACTCTCGTCTCCCAAAGTCTAATCTGTTTGTCGCGAAACCTCTTAGTGACGGCAAGGGCTGGTTCAGGACCACAAAATGATAATGATGATCCGTCCCTGGCCAACTGATCCGCTCTTTCATTGCCCTCTATTCCCGCATGTCCAATAGAGACGCACCTTACCCTTCCGAGCCAAAGCGTTAAGCCTTCTCCTACATTCTCCCACTAGTTTTGAGCTCCCACTACCGTGGCTTGCTCAAAGCCCTCAATGCGGCCTGACTATCAGAGAAAATTTGCACCTCTTTGATCTCTCCCTGCCACTCCCCTACAATGCAGCAGCATTCAATAATACCACCACCTCGGACTGGAAGACAGTGGCCAAACCACCCAAGGCCACCGAACTCCCTCTGTCCAACTTCTGCAACCATGCTTCCGCTCCTGACAGGCCATCCCCTCTTGCCTAGAGCCAAACGGCAATTAGACAAATCGCTTTAGTTTAAAACGTATTCGAGAAACATTTCTGAATGATTTGCTGGAAGAGCTGAACATTCCCTCAAAAGTGCCGCTGCCTAATTGCCCAGGTTTGTCCGCCTGAATGGATGGAGGAGCTGGACAATTCCCTCAAAAGTGCTGCTGCATAATTGCCTAGATTTTCCCACCCGAAGAAGAATGAAGAAAATTCCTTGATGCAAGAAACTTTATGTCGTCACGTGCAGTAAGAGCAACTCGCCTGAATATTTCATATCAGACCTTTTAAATTGTTTGCCATTGCGAAAAGGTCTAGTTTTATTTTAGTATATATTACAAAAATATAGTTTAATTTATAAACTTAGATTTAAAAAATCAAATTTAATTTATTTAGTGGTTTTATTTTTATAAATATCTCTGATGCTGCTATAAATTATTACAAAATTACATCATTACGACACATATTCAGGTGGTGAATGTTGCCAGTGGCTCTGTGGTATTTATTTGTAAAACATTAGTAATGTATGTGCACTGTTATTGTGCAGATTATAAAGAAGGCTGTGGTTACTGCTTACACAATAATAACTCTCTTTTATGCCAGTTATTTCCATTTGTTGATATCTCCTTGGCTTTATTGTTCCACTTTGTTTCTTATTTTTATTGTAGGTATTTTGAATTTTATTTTTACAAAATATGATAGTTGGAATTAAACGACAAAAAGTCCTAATATAATATGTACAAAACACTTTATTGTACAGTATCGAGCTTTTGACCTAGGAGCCAGATCATTCTCAAAATGGTATAACTAGATTAAAAAGTGCTATTTTTGGATTCGCCCCGTAAATCATATCCGCTATAAACCGTAAAATATTTAAATTTTTCTTGCAGCTTTTAGCGACTTCCTCCATTTCAATTTATGGTCGATATAAAGTCCTAACACTTTACAGACCTTTACATGAAAGATCTCAAAACGGCTAAACTGAATAATTTCCGGGATGCTACTATGACGTTTCACTGAACTGTGAAACTGTGACGCTACTGAACATTGTGACAGCACTTTTATTAGCAGACACTCGAAACCCCAGCTCTCCACACCATTCATTGAGACTCAGCATTGCCCGTTTAATTTTTATAACAGCCTTTTCCTCAGCCGCTCTCCCGGGTAAATCGTAATATCATCTGCAAACTGGAGAGTTCTAATTTCCGATCCGAGTTTATCTCCTAAGTCAGATGTATATATGTTAAAAAGGATAGGACTGAGCACAGCTTCTTGAGGCAGGCCAAGTCCGGTGGTTCTAGGCCTGTATCCTTATCGCCGCAGTTAATCACTGAAAGCCTTCTTTGCAACATTCTAATTACATTTATAATAACCCTACCCGGAACTCCAATTTGCACCATTTTATCTTTCAATATAGCATTATCATAAGCTTTATGTATATCCATATAGGCAGCCAATGTATGTTTATTTTCCGCCCAGTTTATATGCACCTCATTGACAAATGCTGACTGGTAATCCAACTGCTACCTTGTTTTCTGAAACTCAGCTGATGTGGGGGAAGCTTTTTGTATTCTTCCAGCCACCAATTTAACCTTAGCTTTATCATTCTTTCATATGTTTTACACACACATAAAGATAGAGCAATTGGCCGGTAAGATAGGAATGAGTTGGGATCTTTTCCCGGTTTAAGGAGCGGGATTATTACGAACGTTCTGAACCCTCCATTATTGAATCGCTGTCCAGTATTTCATTAAAGATTTTTAATAAAACTTTTGTTAGTAGTCTGGGCCGTTACCAGATGGGGGAGGAGGAAATACCTACCCTAGAACCTTCCAGGATTTTGGGATTCCTCAGGGGGCTCAACCTGGAGGGGTGCTGTAGATGAGCGTCGCAGTACAGAACTCTCCCTCAAAAAAAAAAAAAAACTTTTAGAGCTGAGTGCGGCAGATTTCGAGCATTAGATAATGAATCTTATCCCACCTAGGTGATGTATTCGTTCCCTTCTTTATCGCATTCGTTAGTTCCCATAATTGAAATGGTCGATTTACCAAATCGTCCTTAATGCGAATATCCGACAATTCAATAAGTTCACTCGCGTAGTCTGGATTTAATGCTTTTAAAGTCCTCTACCCAGATCACAGTGTTAGACCTCACTTTTGGTGTGTAACCTTTATTCAGATTTCGTATTTTACTCCAAATTATCTTTAAGAACGAGTTTAGATCCAGACTCTTACAGACTTCGCACCATTTATTCCTTTTCTTTAATCTAAATGTGCGGCGGCATACAGCTAATTTCTTCTGCTTAAGGTCAACAAACTTGTCCAAAGTTGGAGAGTTTTTATAATTTTGCCATTGCGAATTCTGTTTCACTCGATTACACCTTCATCCCACCAAGGTTTTGCACTACGATTAGGCTTTATAAAAAGCCATTGTGGATACCTAGTTACAGATTTTTGTACTGCATAATTTATTATCCTCATAAATGCCTTACATGAATACGCTGTGGAATCTATAATTCCTGCTTCAATGAGGGACCGATAATCTTCCCAATTAGCTTTTTTGAGATTCCAAACACCGGCTCTCGGATGCCAAATCCGACTCCCTGTAGTTGCCCTGACACGAAGTTTGTCTCCATTACGATCCAAATGATCGGATCCCACCGGTTTATCTATTACTTAGTTCCGATATCAAGCGTGGTGAGCATAAAATTAAGTCCTCCGCTTGTGCCTGAGAACCCGGCCTAGGAATCACTGTCGGAGATTCATCATTGAGCAATTGACCACATCCATGATCTCCAAAAAGTTCCGCCCTTCGGAGTTCTCCCTTCTGCAACTCTACACAGCATGATGTGTATTGAAGTCTCCCCCAAACAGAATGGACCCTGTAACCTGGTCTAAAAGATGTCTCCATTCCTGCACCGTGGTTCCATGTCCTGGTCTACAGTATGCTCCAAGAAGAGTAGTCAACTAAATTGATCATTATTTTTACTCCGTATATCTGTACTCGACCTCTACTTGGGTTGGAAAATATTATTGGGCCGAAAGGCAGTCTCTTGTGTACGAGTATGGCGCATCCTCCATACCCGTCATCACGATCTGCTCATCTTTGTAATTTACACCTGGTTTAACTCATGTCTCACATACGATGACCACATCAATTCCTCTCTCACGCAACAACATTTCCAAACTGTCTCCATTACTTATGTACGATCTTATATTTATATATATTTGACGGTGTTGATACCTTGCTAAAACCCCTGCATCTGAAACATGCTTAGGAATGTCCTTCTGTTTATCAGTTTTTAAACGGTTTATAACCCCTTCTTTGTTCTGTTCCTTTATAGGATGTACAAGCCCCATATCCGTAAGCTCTATGAGGGCCTTTCCACTCGAAATTGAGCGTTCTGCTTTTGCTGCAATTGACCAAGAATTATTTGAAATTTTTCCTTCCGAAAATTGAGATATTAATACTTCCAATGATGTAGTAATTCTATCCCAATCTTTTCTACTCATTGAATCAATTACTTCAATAAACGCTTCCATGACTTGGTGCTTCACAGAGCCAAGGGTCTGTCGAATCTCTTTTACACTGATTACACTTTCTTCCCTTCTGTATTCTGGTACCCACCGACATATAGTAGGAATAGGCTTTAAATTGAATACGTTTCGTACGTTTTGGGCGTCTAAATTTCGATACCTGCACCTTTGAGGGACTGGTAACGCAGGAAAATCTCCCTCGGTGAGGCCCTTAAACCTGTTGCTTTTGGCGATTTCTAAAAAGGAGTCCCCAACAAAAGTTGAGTCACACACTGCTTTTTCCTTAGCTATTTTATTTTCCTCTATGTATTGTGGACATTTCGTATCCGTTGCAAGGTGATTCCCATGGCAGTTAATGCACTTTATTTTCTCCATATTACACTGATCTGCGTGATGCAGGCCTCAACACGGATGCTTGAATGTCCTTATCGGAGATAATTTAAACATGGTCTCCTATGAGGAATATAAGGCTCCACTCTGAACCTCGCCCCATACATAGTGACAATTTCGGAAGTTTCTAACAATCGAAGGTCAAGAAACAAGTTTCAAGAGGCCTATTTTCGGATCTTTTATGTACCCTTTCTACCTTTATCACCGAAATTTCACTACGAAGGTGGTGCAGAATTTCCTCCTCTGGAAAGGATACTTCCATCCCTCTAATGACGCCCATCGAATAGATTCGATATTCAGGAACATAAGCCCTCAATTTCCGCTTTTCCAAACCCCTATGGTTAATTAGTTAGCCGCTTCAGGTGTTTCTGTTATGATTTTCATTCGGTTTTCCCTACAGCTGTGAAATCAGTATCAGTTGAATAGCTGTTGCCCTCTTTATATATCCATTTACCGAATGTGACTCGATGGATACTGCCCACGTTCCCCTCCCGACCTTCTACATGTAGAATGTACGGACCTTTGTCCTTAGGCTTATACAAACCAATCAAGTTCACACCACCTGTTTCCACACATACTTCATTATTAATTTTATTATTACTGTTATTATCAGCAATATCATCATGAATATTCGCTTTACTATCCTTGTTTTTCACCACTTTCGCCGCGCGCTTATTCAGACTCGTATTCTCGCGAGTCAGTGATCGCTTGTGGCCTTTCCCGGATTTATCATTCTTATATTACTAATATTAACCTCATAATTACTAGTATTACTATCATTAATATTATCTTCCGAATACTTTCACACTAGATTAGATTAGATTCTAAAGGGGGGATTGGCTCTTCAGCCTGCGTCACAGCGACACCCCATGGATCTACTTGGCATCCCCAAGTTGGAGGCCCTTCCGCGGTCTAGACTAGGTATCGGACTGTGGAATTGGGGGGGGGGCTCCCAGGTGGTCAATTAGGCATCTGCCATCAGAGTACCCTTTCGAGTCCTGCTTGCCTTCGTAAACTTAATAGGTAAACGAGGTAAACTTAATAGGTAATGGGCAAACGAGAGGGGGGCTGAGGCTTGATGGCACCAGCTTCTCTTTTCCAAGGAGGCGGTACCTTAGCCATACAAGCCCCTCGCACTGACATACCACGTGCAGCGCCGTTTCCTCTTCTTCCTGACAAAACCTACACAGGCTATCCGTTGCTAGGCCCATGCGATGTATGTGCTTGTTAAGTCTACAATGGCCAGTGAGAACGCCAACTGCTATCCTTACGGCCACCCGGCCTAATTGGTGTAATTCCGCAGTTAGCTTGGGTGAGTGGCTATGAATAAACGTTTTCGCCTGCCTTTGGCCTGGGGTTTTGACCCACCATTCCTTTGATCGGTCCTGCATCCATGTCTTGATCGATGCACTCCTAAGGCATCTTGAGACACCACATACTTTCACACTTAAATAGTGTGATTTCCTTATTATTATTAAATGTGGCCTGCCAGCTAATTGTATTCATAAGGCTGAGGCAAAATAAAACTTAACAGTCGCTGAGTACAGTGGGTTTGTGTACTAAATTGCTGCTACATTTTTGGATGTTCATTCTTGTTTTGGGGTGTTCACTCCAAAGTCATTGATGGAATTATAATTGCCATGTTTTCAGATGTTATTAATCACAGTTTTGTAGTCAAGTTGGAAAATGAGTTTTTATGGGACGTGTTAAGTTTCAGCTGACGATGCTACTAAAATTTATTTGCCCCATGATGACTATAGTTATAGATTGAGTAGAGCCGCATTGGGTAAGTTTTTTTGCGTGAAATTCCTAAGTTTAATATTTAATTATAGCGCTGTCAAAATTAGTTGCTTAGTTTCTATATTTTTCTTCTTATTTTCTACTTCCGACCAATCACACTACCCCACTCAACTACCCCCCCCCCCATCTATACAATGAAGATAAAATAAACTTGCTTCCAAATTTAAAATATTACTTTAGGTTTATATATATATAAGTCAGAAGGTATGAAAATAGATATAGATGCACTTTACTGTGGCTGTCCTCTCCCCCCACCCACAGAGTGTTGCAAAACATTGATTTATTGCTATATAGTGTTGAGTGCACATTTATAAATGTAAACCATTACGTGGAACATAATTTCTGTTTCTTTATTGGTACTCTGCGAGAGAATGAAAAAGAGAGATCAAATATTTTCGTTTTTTAGGGAAACAGAGGGGTTTATGTGATAGCAACACTTGGCGAAATAATACGGGGCGTAAATGTATATTTTGTTGGCTGAAAACAACTATCTTCCAGATTTGTGTATTAGTTTCCAGGTTTAGACATACAAAAACTACCAGAAATCTATAAAACTATATTCTAAGGTAATATATTATTACAAACTGGCAACTTAAGGAAACATTTGAACGGCATAGTTAATGGTGTTTTGTCTTTTATTACTGGACATTTTGTCAATCGTTAGTTCACTAGTTTTGTGCGTCTGAAGGGCGAAAATAAGAAATAGAGATGAAAGGAAATTATATTTTTGTTAGTAAGAGTTAAACACAGAGTTTTTTTTTAGACTAAAACTACAACAAATAGAACTATCGTCACAACTAACTTTATATATATTTGTGAACATATATTAGTTTTTAGTTTCAAAGAAATGCTACTAAAGTGTCCAAAGCGTACACAAACAAGAAATTAAGCTATAATCAACAGAACACATACATATATAAACCACCAGGATGCGTCTGTATCAGCCCCTTTCACACCGCCCCTTAAACTATCTTTTCCAGATGACAGTTCAGAGTTAAGCCCTCAGCTACCCAACAAACACCAAATATCGGTTTGCCTGGGAAATTAAGTTCTAAAAAAAAAAGGCTTTTATAATAAGTACAGTTTAGGTCTAGTTCAAGTTTAAAGAATATTGGAGCCGTTTTGGAGTAAAGTCCTGGACAACACAATCACTTTTTATCTCATTTAAAGTCGCACATATGGTTAAATTATTTTTACTTCCTCTTACTAATAGTGATAGGAAGTATTGCGCTCGTAGTAAATTTTCGAAATTGATTCTTTACAGCAAGTACACGTTTTGAGGTCCCCTGAGTCCAAAAAACTGGTTTTTAGAAAATGGTCTGTATGTGTGTGTGGTTGAACAGAATATCTCAAAAATAAATAACCGCAGTAGGATTAAACTTGGAATTCCATTTAGGTAGTACCACCGCAATAGGCACGAAGATTTCGGGTAAAATCCATCAACCGGAAGTACCACTTTACTGAATGTTTTTTTCTGCAGTTTTTGTGATTTTCTCGAAAAAAGGCTCTGACGATTTTCTTTAAAATTGGAATATCAACTACACGTAGAGAGCTATAGAGAACTATAACTTTTATTTGAAATATTTCTTCAGAAACATTCATTTAAGGGGACTTTGGGGGGAGAGTGGTGTTAGTTTTTTGTCTAAAGTGCTGTTTCAGTTTACTACACAATTCTATCATATAAATAATATTAATTAGAATTATATATGTTGTTGAAATTCCCAGTTTGAAGAAAACCGGATGACTGAAAGTGCGTTTTTTACTGCAATGTACTTTTCAGTTTTCTGCTATATTTTCTAAAACGGCGCCAACGGTTTTCTTGAAACTATGTGAGCTACACATACAAAGAGCTACAACTTTTGTTCTTAACATTTCTCTGGGTCAACTCATTTAGGGGGCTCTTGGGATAGGGTTATGTTTTCCTTTAAAGTTCTATTTCAAATTATGATGTATCATCTAAATAACATAAAATCGAACTAAATATGTTGCCATATTTGGCGTTTGAATTGGTTAACCGGAAGAGTGTTGCTACTAAACAGTTTTGTCAGTTGTCATGGTTTTCAAAAAAATAGTATTGTAGAAAAGTGTTGGAAATCATTTTCGAAAAAGTAAATTCTGCAAAGTGCAATTTCCAATTGATGATTCTTGGCCAGATAAGATTTTGTCAGACCCTCGGCACTCAAACTCGGATATCAGATTTGAACTTCTAACACCAACTAGATTTTTACACTGACAACATCTAACATTCATCCAACACATAGATATAGTTGCTCCGTGTGTGTGTGTGTGTGTGTGTGTGTGTGTGTGTGTGTGTGTATGTATGTATGTGTATGATACAACTGGTTGATTTTAGCAACTCCAGTTGTACTATTTGACACAACCTCACTGCTCACATTAGAAATTTCAAACACTTAACGACAACTCAGAGGCGACTCTGAGTCCTAAGGGGAACTAATATATATATCTTCAATGTAGTAGTAGATTTGGATTGATGGCTTAGCTAATAGGTCTATGCTGAGTAAACATAGATACCACTCTCTAAAAATAGTATATTACTTCCCCTTACTTTCAGTAAAAAAGAAGTAATGCGATCCTGCCAGATTGTAGAAATTTTACTTTCACCGGAAATATATGTTTTGGGATCCCTTGAATACGAAAATAAATATTTGGTGTATGTCGCGAAACGAATAGTCGGAGCTAGCTCAAACTTGGTAACCACCGGGTCAGACACGAAGATTTCGAACAAAATCCACCAACCGGGGTGCGACTTTGGTAAGAGGTTTTTTTTCCTTCAGTTTTTCATTATTTTCTCGAAAACGACACCAACGATTTTGTTTAAACTTCGTATACTGAATACCTATCACTTTTATTCGAAATATTTTTCCAAAAAAAGGTGTTTGGGATATTTGTGCGGAATTTGGGAGTTAATTCAAATTTTACATGTAACTAGGCCAACTGGCCTAGTTTTTTAGAGCGTTTTATTGGCCATAATACAAAATCATCACTTTTCTTACTGCCAAGACCATAGGTTGCTACTAATACATAAAATTTGAGTTTAAAGGAAATTACTCATTTTGTACCTAATTGTATTAAAAGGATTAACATAAAGTCGTGGGAGTGTTTCTTATTTCCCCCAACGCATGTATATCCGGTAAAAAAATCAAGTTTCGAAAATTGGCACGCTCACTGAAGTGGATGGAAAAGATAGTAAGATCGAGCAAGTGCTCCAGAAATCGATGATAACTTTGAATATTTATCTATAGAGTGACACGCGGACGGATAATACCAACATGTCCAGATGAACTTGTATCAAGCCCTGTCTGTCACTTTCCTTCACAAAAATTAATTAATAATGTGTAAAGTATATTGCGAATCATATCGAACCATATGTGATTAGGTAAAAACTATCTGAATGTCAGTTCGACACTCACAGTACAGTTAACTGATATGATCCCAATAATTATTGTCAAATTATATTATTACAACGATAATGTTTCTATATTAACAACACTATAATAAAGTAGTTGTAAAATTATATAATTCTTTTTATTATCTGGTTTATTTCATAATCATTAAATATAGGTGTAGATGTTTGGGTTTTAGTTGGTGTGGCCGCTACTAGATTGCTCTGCTGGAGTAAACAACTTGTCATCTTATGATAAATAGTATGTATACATTTGTGTTAAGGGAAAATTTGCATTAGAAAGAGTAAGAGAAAGTTGTATGAATTTTCCCCTCAGATTTTTAAACAGTTTCTAGAAAAAATGATTTTTGGAATATTGTGAGCAAACTAATATTATCTAATAATAAGGTATATTAAAAGTGGTGATAGAATTCACATTTAAAAAATCTGGTGTGAAGATTAGATTAGTAAGGGGGGCGAGCCTCATTCCACTGCGACCTACAAAGCGAGGTCTGTTGTGGATCCCCATAAATTATAGCACAACCCCCAGCTTCGCCCTCCTAATCAATCCTAGCAAAGCTGAGAGCAAAGAGTTAATTTTATAGAACTACCTGTAAAGAATAAAGAACTAAAGTATGGTTTAATTAATGAAAATGTAGTAATAAATGATAAAGTCATAATAAAGAAGGTCTTTATAATATTATTAATAATAAAATCTTGTGCGAAGTCGAATCCAAGGAAGTAATGGCCATTTGCCCCGAACCCATGGATATCGACGAACCTCAAGAAATTTGTACAAAAATACCCGACATAGTAATGACTAATTGTCCCGAAATGTCAGAAAAGGTTGGTCTCCTGTAGGCAGTGCCATAACTTCCATTAAAAGCAATTTGAATACCGCTCCTGGTAAAGATCAGCTCGTGTATCCGTTGCTAAACAATTTATCAGAGAGTATTATAAATAATGTTTGATTCATACTTAACGATATATGGTGAAAAGAGATTTTTCTTTTAGACTGGAAGGATTATGCAGTAATTCCTACATTAAAACCAGGTAAACCCCGTTACTTGTCATGCTCTTACAGACCTACATCTTAAAACGTTTGAACGGTTAATTAAATTTAGATTGGAGTGGGGCTGGAGTTTCATGACAAATTACCATCTAGTTAATATGGTTTTCGTAAAGGTAAGTCAACTATGGGCGCAATAAATCAGTTGGTTACATTCAGTCGATATACATTTAGGTTTTTCTTCGCATAAGATAACACTGGCTATATTCCTAGACATAAACAAAGCTATGTCTGCGATAATGTAGATCAGAGCCTTCTCGCAGACAGAATGCTTTCTTTAAATATTCCCCCTGATTTTATTAATAAAATAATAAAGTTATTGGGTGAGAGGCATATTTATCTTAGAATCGAAAATGTACTCTTGGGACCTCGCATAGCATTGAAGAGGTTACCTCAAGGGGCATATTATCTCCTTTAGTATGTGTTTATGTATCAACATACGGGATTATCTGCCAGATGGGGTAAATATCATCCAGTTCGCCGATGATATATGTTTGTATGTTATGATTGCAGATGCTACGGAATGTCAACTGAAGTTAGATGAAGCTACTCAGGGTATGATTAAATGGGGCAATAATAATGGTCTCTCTGTTTATAAAGAAAGGTCTAAAGTGTGCTCTTTTGACAGAAATCGGAGTCCACCTTTTAGCGAAATTATTACATTAAGAGGTCTACAATTGTATGCAAATCTCAAATTCCTCGGTTTATATTTAGATCAGAAGCTGAAGTAGAATAAACATATAGCTTATATTGCTAATAAAATTGAAAAATACTTAAGGACCATAACCAACTTGAGATGGGGCGCAGATCCAGCGACTTTCATGCTGTTCTACAAATCCACCATTAGATCCATTCTTGACTATGGATCGGTATTTTATGGAGAAGCAAGCAGCTCTAGCTTAAAGAAACTAGATAATTCAGTATACATGTATACGACAAGGTTATGGCTCCCTCAAATCCAGTCCAATTGATATTTTGCTATCAGAGTCTGCAGAGTTACCACTGGACCACAGAAGAAAACTGCTGTCTGACAAATTACTCCTTAGGTTCTTCTCGCACAATCGCCCGGTAACTAATAAGATCTGCCAGTTAAATACAAAAGTTCTGACTGCCTCTTACTGGAGGAAAAAGAATGCACCATTACTAACAACAAGTTTTATAGATATATCACTGTACTTCGATACTATATGCACGAACAGGAAATTACCACAATTTGGCATAGATTACAAAATCATTAGCCAATCTTTTCAAGTAGTTTATATAAATGTCCCATTAAGTTCCACATCTTT
Source organism: Triatoma infestans (assembly GCA_011037195.1). Lineage (NCBI taxonomy): Eukaryota > Metazoa > Arthropoda > Insecta > Hemiptera > Reduviidae > Triatoma > Triatoma infestans. The sequence goes on along the minus strand of JAAEAF010002640.1, from coordinate 69,284 downwards.
TTATACTAATGAATTAGCGATGGGTTTCATTGCAGAGAAATGGCCCAACTCCCATCTTATTTTCACAGATGCTTCAAAAATGCAAGTTGGAGTGGGATGTACAGCATTCGATCCCAAAAATTCCGTTTATAAAATGATAAACCTTCCTAAGATATGTACCGTTTATTCTGCCGAATTAATCGCCATCTCGGAAGCATTGCAATATGCTGCTACCATTCGAAATAATAAGTTCTTATTATATTATCTTAATAAGCTCTTAATAACTAGTTCTTTCTGATAGTAAAAGTGCTTTGATGAAATTAGAGCATTTTAATTTGAGATCTAGGGTAGATAATCTAATTTTAAGTATATTAAAAAATGTTATGGAACTAACGATCAGAAGAAAATCTGTATCATTTGGATGGATCAAAGCACATGTTGATATCGGAGGAAATGAGAGAGTGACTCATTAAAATTCCTTTTCGTGATGCGGCAAACAAACTTGAAAATCAAGTCCGGACTCAATGGCAGTATAAATTTTCAAATTCTCCAAAAGGGACGTTTTATAAATCAATCAATCCAAATATATCCCTTAGAACCTGGCATGCACCCTACGCATTAAATAAGAATACAATAAGAATCGTATGCAGATTAAGAGCAAACCACGGACTTTGCAGGGTTTACCTGAATAAGATAGGGAAAGAAGACAATGCGAACTGTACAGTTTGCAAAGTTCCAGAATCTCTAGAGCATATAATAATGTCCTGTACACTGTGTAAAAGGGAGAGAGAAAAACTGTTTCATAAACTAAATAACTTAGTAGTTCATTCTTTTAATTACCAATCATTATTACTTTATCCCAAAGAAGAAATTTGTCTATTAATTGCTGATTTCTTTCAGTCTATCAAAAGAATTGTTTAAAATTGGTATCCATAGCTTGGCTATAGAACAGGATTATAAATTTTTAAAATTCGTTTTGTCTATGGCGCAAGCTAAGGCCAAGAAAGAAAAAAAAAATTGTAAATAAGAGAGGTTAGGTTTATCTCTAAATTGTACAAATCCGTAATTCCGGGCCCAGATGGTGGGGCTGTCATGCAGTCTGCAATGAAACCATATTCACCGATGAATGTAGTATCGCTCTTCACCATCCACACAGGTATAGGAGCAACTATACACACAGTAAACATTCGTAATTAAAGAAAATTTTCATAGAAAACTATTATAATACAGTTATCCACAATAGACCTCGTTTTGTAGGTCGCAGTGGAATGAGGCCCGCTCCCTCCCGCGTTTATTCTATTATAATACAGTAAGGGAAAACTGAATGAATGTTTCATATCAGATTGTATTCGTAGAGAGGGAGGAACTGAGAATATGTGTTCCAGTGAGAACTGAATTCTGATCCAATCATCACAGTACAGGAGGCACGAAATTAAAGAAAAGTGAGTGCATGAGCAGGTGATGATAGCAGGAAATGTTGGTGAGTGAAATGAAGTAAATGAGAACCCACTACTTCCATTTGAACACAATTTATGGATTTTACGATTTACATAGTGAGGAGAAAGTGTAAATTGAGGGTAGGGTGACCGAGCGAAAAGTAATGATTGTTGGGAGAGTGATGAATGTAGAACGGTGTAGTGTTAGCAGGTGTGAATAGTCTAACTAGATCTGGCTAGTTAATCTTACTCTTGCTTGTTCGAATTGTGGTGAGCTAATGTGGCTACCTTGGTCACCCTTCAAGGTTGAAGTTGTTGTAGTGACTGATCTTTACTCTTTCAAGTTTATCTGGTGACTGATTTTCAAGCCTTCAGATAGGCGGCTTTTTATTTCTCGTACTGCTAGTGACAACTAAAGATAAGAGGTTGGCTGTTGAAATTGAAGCCCGTTCGCCAATACATTGTAGTGGTGATAATACGTAACTGACGTGCGCTTGGGTGCTCACTGGAGCCTTCCTGCGGTTGCTAATCTACTATTGAATCCAGCTTCATTTATTTATTCACTGCAATACAAAATAAGCCCTTTACTGCATATACTTTCGCAAGTAGAAGTAAATTCTTAACACAGATTGGTAAATTGTGCTATAGCTTTACAGATCGAATTAATGAACACGGTACAGTAGTGTAAGTCCGACTAACATGGAACTTACCTGCATCCGACCAGCTTTACAAATCTTATAACTAGTACTCTAGTAATTATAACCTGTGGTGCCATACATGAAAAATTAAGTCACATCAGAGAGGACATGTTAATCTTATGTACCGTAAAATTTCACCTATTTTCTGGACGCTGACCAAATCTCCACTTTTTTTTACACAGAAAAAAAAGAAGAGCAATTAGTAGAGACATTTAGTGAGCCCCCTCCCTTACTGCTACCAAAGAAATTGCTCTTTAGATGATATATATAAAAAATATAGCTAAACAGACATGACAAATGAGCAGGTTAACCAAATAAATAGCAAACATTAAGATTTATACGATATTTTTTATCCCTCTTTTTTTTTTGCCACAGCCTTGCTAATCACGCTAATTTAATTTCTGATTAATTTAATTTATTTCTTCTTTTTTTTTTGTGGTCATTTATATATTTACTGTTTTTACTTGCTGTACAACACTAACACTAGCTCACTAGTACAGCAGTATGTATCGCCACACTGTCAGCAGATATTGGAAAGGAACACCACGCGCTTCAAGTAATAAATAAGAAAAGTAGAAAACAAACTGACAAAAGTACTTACCTACTAATAATGAACAGTATCCTGTCCAGAGACCCCAGAAACATGGACTTAACTGCTTATTTCAGGATATTATAACAGTTTATTAATTTCGCTTGTTTAATTAAAATATTATAATAAAAAATATTTCTGTGAATTTCAGAACAACATGAAATATATCTTACTCTCTTTGATCTCACCGCAAACACTGTATAAAAGTCCATTCTTCTATTAATCTAGTGAGGATGATATTAACCATATAATAATTGGGCCTTACAGTTTTATTTGAGACACTTGTAAAATAAAAATAAAACTGTATCGATATTGTGGAGTCTCTAAAAAGCATTATTATATCAATGCTCTCGGTTTACCGTAAGTTTTCAACGAATCTGTTGCGTAGAATTTGTTAGTGAATATTCTATCGTCAAGATTTCTATTTCAGAGTAATCAACTAATATTGTTAAAAAAAAAATGTTTCCACACAAAATTTCGAAAATTTTGAGATATCCCTCTTAAATCAGTAACAGATTACATGATCGCAGGGGGGAGAAATAATCGAAAAAGAGATTCGAATGTTTTCACAGTGAAATTTGTGAAAAGAAATAACAATAAAGAATGTAAGTTAATTGTATTTGTTGTTAGAGTGCAGTAGTGTTGTTGTGTTGGCCAAGTATAATTATGAAAATAAACACGAAAGAGAGATAGAGAGCGCTCCTATCTGATATATAGTCTACTCATCCATCAGGGTTATAATAACAAGGAGCCACTGGCCCCTCTACTTACTATCTCCCGCCTTCCCACTCACAGCTGTAAATTACTAAACTTCCAATTTGTAAACAAATTCTTCTTTTATCCTAAATTACTTCTCTCACACTCCTGTAAGTTCAAATTATCGGAATCTTTATAAATAAATAAGAGTTTTTTGTTTTTGGTGTGCATTGTCGGTTTGTAAGTTTGTTAGCGCAGCACATTGAAAGTGTTCGCAATCATTTAATGCAATTTAGTACTTGCCGTCCTTAAATACTATTCGCCGCAATAACTCCGTGAAGAGAGGAGCGGCCACCAAACTGTGTGTTTTAAACTGTGGTCATTGGCGCCCGGGATCACTCACCATCTGTGGCCAGTGCAAGGCCAGACTTAGGGCAGTGTACTCTAATTCCAGACAGCATTGCTCATCACTTGACAGTGACCTCTATGGCTTCTAATAAGAGAAAAATTAAGGGCAGCATTGTCTCTGGATTCGAACCGAGGCTCTGCGTTCCAATTCAGTAGGCCATCGCCGTGCTAATCTCGCCCCCCGATTCTCCGGTTTGTTAGAGAAATGTTAATAAAGTATCTTTACTTCCACAAACAAAAGTACGAACTACTGCACCGGTCCCGAGCCCAGCAATTAAAAATAAAATCCTCATGTTGGTTACAATCATGCTGTTGAGAAAATATATAGCAAAGGTTTTCTTTAAACTTCACAGAGTCCCTGCCCTCATAAAGACATATCACTTTTTGGAATATGTGATTGGGGGGTCAGCATACTGGATAACATCTCGAATAGAATCTATCCTAGCATGCTTATATACCAGTTACCAGTTACTTCTCACCGGTTTCGAATTCTTATCCTTCATCAGTTAAGGATCAAGTTCGGGTAGAGAGTGGACTTTATGTTTCTGTCACGCACACACTGGCTGATTGTATGCGGGAGGTTACATGTTATAATAGTATGTGTAAAGCACGTGTGTTATAGCATATTTGAAAAGTAATTAAAATTGTTTTAATAATTCTTTTAAGTAGTGTAGGTGTGAACATTGTTGTTGGGTCTTGTAAACGGGGGGGGGATATAGAGTCCATTATATAAATAAGAATATATGAAGTTTGAGAAAAAGGAATTTATAAAGTTATAAGCGTGTAAATAATAAATATTGAAAGCATAACTTTCCCCCTCCCCCCAAACTCCTTTCTCACTGAACTGTCTCGGAAAAAGTTTCAAACAAAACTTGCAGGTCCCCCCCCCCCGTATTCCATAGTTAGCGTAACAGTTTTAAAGGAATCGGTCGTGTTTTTATGGAGAAAACTAAGAAAAACTGTTCGGTAAAAATGCACTTCCGGTCAACCGATTTTCTTCAAACTCGAAATTTGGCAACATATTTTATTATTTAATTAATATTATTTAGGTGATAGAATTGGGTAATAAACGGAAACAGCACTTTATAATAAAACACAACCCCACCCCTCCCCAGAGAAATTTTCCCAGCGAAATATTTCAAATAAAAATGATTACTCTTAGTATTTGTAATTGATATTACAAGTTTAAGAAAATCGTAGGAGCCATTTTTGAGAAAATCACAAAAAAGTGGAAAAAAAACAAAAACAAAATTTAGTAAAATGGCACTTTCAATTAAGGAATTTTGGCAACTCGCTGTCAAATCCAATTGTAACGGAATATTGAAATCCAATTGGAAACAATTGCAAGTTTGAACTTTCAGTGATTTTTGAGCTACACACAGACACACACACAGACCATTTTATAAACATTACTTTTTTTAGATTCAGGGACCTCAAAACTTGAATTTCCGGTGAAAACTTGATATCGAAAATTTGACTCGATGTTATATCGAATTGTGCTATTCATAGTATTTTAAAGCTTACCATATGTATTTCAAAGCTTATAATATGATATATGGAATATGTAGCTTGAATATTATATCGTGTTTTGTTGTATTCCTTAGATCCTGATTATACATACCGTTAGACACTGATTATATCATATTAAATAATTTTTTTTTCACATTTAACAAGTTTGAATTACAAATACAAGAAGCTAATAAGAGTGGGGGATTCATGTGAACATAGGTGAGTCACTGCTGTTTATCAACACAATAGTATAATATAGTTGGAATAGAGGAACTTATTACATCAAATAAATATTGTTATTAAATTTACATCTCATCTTACATACAAATAGATTTCAGTTTATATTATCATAAATTTGAAAACTAGTTAATAAGTAATAATATTCTGATTATTTAATAAACTGCACAATGAATTACAGACTTTTAAAGATATGATTTTAACTTTGCGTAATGAAATTAAAGAACAAATTAGTATAGAAACGGCAACCCATAAAGTATTGTTGCATTCAAATAGGAAATAAAAAAAGATATGAATTGTCAAACGGAAATGTTATTAAATAAATTTTCTGAAAAAATTGTTTCATTAGAGGCTGCTGTCAAAGAACAGGAAGAGAAAATTCACTTTCTGGAGAAAGAAGTAAGGAAACGAAATTTGATATTACACGGACTAGAGGAGTCTGAAACAAATATTTATTTGTTACGAGAAAAGGTTATTTCATTTGCGAAAGAGTTTTTGAATATAAATTTGCAGGAATTGGAGATTGACAGTATTAAAAGGCTAGGTGTGAAACAAGTACGCATCACCTTAATCTCTCAAGATAAGAGAAATGAAATTCTTAATAATAAACGTAAATTAAAAAATACTGGTTTTTATGTAACAGAAGATTTTCCAAAAATGGTAAGAATTAAAAGAAAGCAACTATTGGAGGATATGGTGAAGGCAAGGGAAGACGGAAAGTATGCACTTATTCCTTACGATAAGTTAATTGTGAGAGATTTTATAGCAAAAACTAGTAACAAAAGAGGCCTAAGTATAACCCCTCCAAAAAAAGAAACAACACCACAGACTTCTGATAAAAGTAATAAAAGACCTAAAGCTCAAGTACTCCAAGAAATTAGGACAAATTTCTATACGTGAACGGTCTATTTCACGTTCTTCAGCAGGAAAAAGTAATGAAGGTAATGAATAGCAACAAGGCCCGGACAATTAGAAGATAGGAACTCACTTCTCCCAGTAGGACTTGTCAGCCAAGGAGAATATGACTCCTTACTTACCTCCCATTAAACAATAAAAGAAATAAAAGTATAGTTAAAAATAGAAATTCAGAATATGATAATACGTTTGACATAAAAATCGGCACATTACGCTCTGAAGATAGATTGATTGAATTAGAAAATGCATTGTCCAAATCAACAATTGACATTTTAGGTATTTCAGAGGTTAGATTGGGTGAAGAAAAAATTATCAGTAGAAAGTCGGAATATATTTTTGCTTACTGTGGTGAAACTTATGGATGTCGAATTATAGGATTTTTAATCAAAGGTTATTTAAAAAGCAAGATCATAAGTTTCAAGTTTTTTCAGATAGGATCGGTTTATTACAAGTACAAATAATAGGTAAACGAATGTTGAATTTGATTCAGGTGTATGCCTCTACAAGTGAGTTGGAGGATGAAGAATGTTACGGCTTTTGTAATGATCTGAGAATGGTGATGAATAACATTAAATGTAACTTCCGGAACCACATATTAATAATCGGGGACTTCAATAGTCAATTGGGGAAAAAATAATAGATGAGGAAATAGTCGTCGGCCATTATGGTTATAAACAAAGGAATTTAAGAGGAGAAGTATTAGTCAATTTTTGTTTGGAAAATAAATTATATATAATGAACACCTTTTTTAAAAAAAGGATAGGAAAGAAATGGACATGGCTTTCCCCCAATGCAAGAGTAAAAAATGAAATAAATATGTATTAGCTAAGGGTAGAAAATTAATTAAAGATATAGATATTTCAAATAGTTTCAACTTTTAAACTGACCACAGGTTAATAACTATATGATCTTGTCAAACAAAGCGGTAAGTGGACTGTATTTGATAGGGTGTAGTTCTTAATGCGGGGAAACAGAGAATACTAATTCAAATAAGTATGAATAATAGAACGCTTACCTTGTAAGATGTGGACACTGGCTTAACAACGCTCCAAGGAAAGGGATCCCAAAAGGAAAAGAGAGTCGACTCCCCCACTCCCCCTGGCCCCAGATACCTTTGTGAACGTAGATGGTGATCCTCCAGTCTAAAAGGCGAGCAGATTGGAGGCCAAGTAGGCATAAGTAGATTCCTTTGTATGATGTACTGTACTTAAGCGGAGAACATGCGGTGTAACGAGAATAACGGAAAACTGCGTACCCGTGAAAATGCGGTGTAACGAAAGAGGCGAGAAACGACACGCTCGTATACTTTGCGGTAAACTAACAGAGAGAAAACGAAATGCACTTAACATGCGAGGTAGCACGGTGGAAAGTAGAGAGCACTTCCGTGCGTGTACGAGCGTATGGTACAACAGTTTTCGAACAGAATACTACAGAACTAACTGATTGGAGGTGATACGGAGAATGTACAATCGGAAGTTATCGTAATTACGACAACAGCCGAAAGTAACATATGTGTTGCAAAAGGTATACATTGGGAGACAAAAAGGCGTCAGGAGATTAAACATACCGCCCACCTAAAATCGTTAAGATTTTACTGAGGGTACCATAATGGGAAAATTCAAGGAAGGATAGGGTATAAGGAATCGGGGAAAGCAGGGAGATAGGGATAGTGGGGTGAGTTGTACTCAGCCCTGGATAGGAAGAGGAATGAGACTGCGCACCGGACGAGTGACAACGCCGTCACGGGTGCGAATGGAGGCGACGCGGGAGATACGATCGGGTCCAGGGAAGAGGTTAAGGATGCGCCCCAATGGCCACGAAAGCGGAGAGGTGTTGGCAAACTTGATGTATACTACGTCGCCCACGTTGACTAGAGTGCGGAAAGCGGAACATATGAATAAACATAGATAACCCTTAGTTAGGTGGTATTTGCGAAGTGTTGAGGTGCGAGTGGAAAACGGACCAGCGAAATCCACTCCAACATGAGCGAACGGTCGTATAAATTCGACGCGGTGTGCCGGAAGCGGCGCCATTAAGGGTTGATAAGTCTGAGCCCTAAAACGGTGACACGTAATGCAGCTGTGTATGCATTGACGAAGAAGACTACGAAGAGAAAGTATCCAAAATTGCGAACGAATAGCGGGTAACACAGTGTTAGGGCCCGCGTGTAAATACATAACATGAAAGTGAACACATATAAGTCGAGATAGATGCGCCACCTTTGGCAACAGTAGGGGGTGCTTTGAATGAAAACTCAACTTAGAGAGGGTCAGTCTCCCGCCCACCCTGATGAGACCGGTTGAATCCAAAAAAGGCGACAATTTGGAGTAAGCAATGGCGATGGCAGCGTTAGAATTCAAGTCTCGGGTGAGCTGGGGAAAATACTGACGCTGAGTAATTCGCACTAACGTTAACTCAGCCTGAGTCAGCTCTGACGCGGACAACGGTCCCTGAAACAAATCAGATTTAAATTTAGCAGCTCGAGCGTTATTAATAAAGCGGGTTATCCAGGCGAAAACACGTTTGAGTTTAACCAATGAAGAAACGTTTTGAATGTAGTCTGTTAAATCAGAGTTTAACGAATTTACAGAAATTAAACACTGCGGTTCAGCGGGTGACACAAGAGTATGATTAAATTGGGCACTGTCAAACGGGGCAGGCCAATCATCAACAGCAGAATTTAAGAAGGCAGGGCCACGAAGCCAAAATCGCATTTTGTCATCGTTAATGAAGTTACACGGCAATATAGCTCTGGTGGCTAAATCAGCTGGATTGTCGGAGGTGGGTACATGAGCCCACTGGGTAACACTAAGGTTTGAATAGTAACTACTCGGTTTGAAACAAAGGTGTTTAACAAGTGAGGAGGTGTGTGCAGCCAGTGAAGCACGTCACGCGAGTCGGAGAAGAAATGTATCCTTGGAGGAGCACGAGCGAAAAGAGAAAAATCGAGCGAAGCATATAAACGAGTTAAAAGTAAAGCAGCGCACAACTCGAGTCTAGGAATCGTGAGCGGCTTTAATGGAGCTACACGAGATTTAGCAATCCATAACGTAGGCGTAACGAGGACGTTATCACGAAATACAATATACAAAACAGCGGCATAGGCCTGTGCGGAAGCATCGCAGAACCCAGCAATGTCTACGATTGAGGGACTTGAATGTGATATGTAGCGGGGAATGCTAAATCGTGATACAATAGGTAGTTGTTCAAGAAGCTTATTGGCGGTTGAATTTAAGTGAATAGGTAACGGTAGTTATATTTTACACAACTGTTTGTTAGTTTTTAAAAAATGCAAAGTTTATTTTTCTCAATAATACAATAGTTAAATTCAATTACAAAAGTTCATAAATTAAACAGTTAATGTAAAATATGTAGGGAAAGGGAGGAATGTTCACGACTTACTTGGATAGAGTGGTGTCACTTGTTGAATGGTAGAGCAGAACTGTCTTTGCCAAGAGAGGACTGCCATATTTATAGTAAAAGGATGACCTTATATCAAGGTTCCAGGAAGAGGAAATGATAAAGTGGAATGTAGACTATTTTGGTTATATAACTCCTCCGTCCTTAAGTTTTCGTGTCCTCACGAAATTTGGAGGTTCTGGATGATTACTGCATCTGAAGATGTTGTTGGTAGGCTGCCATGGTTGTTGAAAAGGTGTGACTTGGCTGCTGCTGAAGAGGTATTGGTGTGTCTTCCATGGTTTCTATTTGTTGTGGTCGTGATTCCCTTTTTGTTATTATAAGTTTGTAGATTCGTTTTCTGTGTTGCACTATTATGTGAGCGATTGAGAGGCAGAGAGCGACGATTGTTATGATGAACAGAGTTGATGTATGGCCTGAGGGTGGTTCTTCTTCGAGCTCTTCCAGGGGTTTCATTTTTATATTTAAGTCGTGAAGGGTAAGGAAGGAGATATTAAGGGTATCGTATGTATTGGGAATGGATGGGTTGATTAATACATTTTCAAATTCATTATAAACATAAATGGGTTTACAATTGATAATCTGCTCTCCATTTTCGAGAGTTAATAAAGCAGTATTCTTAATATTTACAGTGAAACTTGCATTGTTTTTCTTAATGTTTACAATTGGTGTTTCATATATTAAGTATTTATTGACAATGTCTATATACTTTACAAAAGGTTTGGGCTTAGGGATAGTTATTATTTTACATTTGTCTTCCATATTATTAAAAGATTAAATATACATTCATTGTCTATAATGGTTGCATTTTTACAATAATAATTATTTAATAGGAGTTCACACTGAGCTGTGTATAGTTTATCAGTTTTCAGGATTAGTGAGGGAAAAGTGGATATGGTAAATGTTTGATTTAAGTGATCGTAGGGGTAAGATAGGAGGAAATAGGTTTCTGTTAAAGGGGTTTCAACAGGGAGTTGGACTAAATAATGAAGGTGTGTAGGGGTGATTGAGCAATAGGTTTTTCCGACTTGCCATAGAAATTTCGCATTGTTGGCTATCAATTTGATGTTGTTAATATATTGCAGTTGCATTAATTCCTTTTGTGAAATAATGCTACTATGTATAATTCCTAATTTGCAGAATTCTACTGAGTCATCTAGATCGTTGATTTTATTAATTATAAGGGTAAGGGCCGAATGGAGGGTGGCGTATAGTTGGTTTATTTCCATGGTATTACTGATATCATAGTTTAATAATTTCTTTACCTTTTGGTTGTTGTCGCGGATGATCGCGATATCTTTATTAAATTCGTTTATGAGTTTTTTGTTGATGGTTAATTGTTGTAAAACGTTATGTTCTAAGTGATAGTCATTCTTTTCTATCTTTCGTATCATTTGGTCGTAGTACTTTTTGTCATTGGCGTCCATATTACCGGTTATCCAGGATATTGCGGTACCTAGGGCGTTTATTAAGCCGCGTTTTGGTCTGGTGACTTTTGAGTTTACAAGAACGTGGTCTAGTTTGTTTTGTGCGTACTTGATGTGAGCTTTCATGTAGGAACGTAGTAAGGAATGGGAGTTAATTTTGAGGTGTTCGATATAGGTTTGTTTTGGATCTCTTTTTGGTTCTTTTAGGGAGTTAAGGGTATAATCGATATTGTTTAATTCTTCCTGGAGGGAGGTGATATTGATGGAATGCATATAGGTAAAGTATTTATTAATCATATAGGAATCCTGTATCTTGATGGGAATTATACCGGGGCCTTTATGTATACTGGTGCTTTTATAGGTTGTCACTAGTTCCAGGCTTAGGAGAATCATAATTGTTATGGATGTTAGGGTAGTCATGTCGGTTTCCATTAGTTTGTCTGCCCTGCGAACAAGAAAGTTCACTTGAGTGGTCTTCAAATTTTCTGGGGCGTTTAAGTTGTGTAGGATGTATTTTTGTCTCTTTTGTTTTGCCTGTTAGTATTTTTTGTTTAGTTGGGTCATATATTACAGGTTTGTACTTGGGCTTGGCTTTATTTCGATTATGGGTTTTTACATATATTTTGCCTGGGGGTATGTCTATGTTTTCTCTGTCTTCATTGAGTAAGTCAGTTCTTTCTGTTTTTTCTTTTTCAATTAGGCTCTTGATAGCTTTGTGGATTAATTGTTTTTCTTTATGATATTCCTCGATTTGGACTTCGAAGATAGTGGCTTGATTTTGCTCTGTGGGGAAAGTGGTTCCGAAACTAATTTCATTAGGGCTGAGTTTCAGTGTTCCATTTGGTGTATTGTTATAGGCTATCATTGCGAGTTATAGTGTTTGGGTTAGTGGTAATTTGGGTTCGTCTGTACGAATTAGGTTGAGTAACTCTATCAGTGTGGAGTGTGCGCGGTTGATGAGGCCGTTGGAATTATGATGGTGTGGAGTAGTTAAATAGAGGGTGATATTATTGTAATTTAAAAATGATTCGAATCCCTTATTAGCGAATTCTTTTCCATTATCTGCTTGGATTTCTTGGGGCGCAGGGAAGTTGCTAAGATAGTCTCTCAGTTTGTCTATTACTTCTGTACTATTGGTTGAGGTAATTATGAAAGCGGTCATTCTCTTTGAGAAGCAGTCTATTAGTGTTAGGATGGGAGTATTTGAGAAAAATAGGGTATCAATTTGTAGTTTCTCAAAAGGTTTGCTGGGTGTAGGAGTTAATTTAAATTTCTGTTTTGGGGGGTTTCGTTCATACTTTGCTCTTTTGCATGTGTCGCAATTATTAATAACTTCCGTGATGCTATCTGTCATGCGGGGCCAGTAGTATTTTGCTTTTAGTTTTTCGTAGGTATCATTAATGCCGCGGTGACATGTTTTGCCTATGTGGTAATTCTGGATCAATTCGATTTGATCGTTTCTGGTTTCGACGTCAATGTTAATTTTGAAATATCTTTTTATTCGTATAGTGGGGTAAGTTGTTGCTATAACTTCTTGGAATATTTTAAATACGTCTTCTAAAATATTGTTCATTACTGTGGCTTGGTTAGAACAATACAGGCCGTATGTAGTATTGGGTTTAAGGAATTCTAAGCAATGTTTGGTCAGTACTTCTTTATGTGGCCATGCAACTAGCCATATTAATCTCGTGCGGTTGCCGAAGTAGGTTTTTGATTTACTGTTTTCAGGGTTACCAATATTTATGTGTATTTGGTGTTTCTCAGTGTTCACACATTTCTTTTTATCTGCAATGATTATAAATTGATTGGGGATTGCTTCCTCGGTTACTTCATTGTTATCTAGGGGATTTTTTTGGGACTCATTGCATTGGGGACCGTTTATTTCTTTTGGGGAATCATTTATTTCTTTTGGGGAATCATTTATTTCTCTTAGGGCGTCCATGATTATTTCTTCTAGGTCCATTGGGGGTATTTCTTCTGGGGGGTCGATTTCGTTTATTATTTTTGAGATTTCATCATCTTCTAGGGGTCTTTCTAGGATCTGTTCTAGATAGGGGGACTCGAGAGGGTCAAAAGGGTTGACTTCATTCATGTCGTCAGCTTGATCTGATGGTGTTGCTATATTTGGGACGTCTCCAAGTATGATATTTAAGGGAACAGGATTGCGGGACAGGGCGTCTGCAACGTAGTTGGTTTTCCCGTCTACATGTTTTATTTCGAAATCATAATCGGATAATTGGTTCTTCCATCTAAGTAGTTTTGCACTGGGGTCCTTCATATTATGTAAGTATTGCAACGGTTTGTGATCGGTGCAAATTATAAAGTTTCTTCCGTATAGATAGGGTCTGAAATGTTTACATGCCCATACAATGGCCAATAGCTCTTTTTCTATGGTACTGAGGTTTTCTTCTCGTTTATTTAGTGTGCGGGAGGCGTAAGAGATGGGAAGGTCTTTTCCGGATACGTTTTGTGATAGGACTGCTCCTATGGCATAGTTAGAAGCGTCAGTAGTTAAGGTAAAGGTCTTACTGAAATCAGGGAATTGTAGTATGGGGCTGTTGATTAGCATGTTTTTTAGTTTATTAAAGGCTTCTACGTAAGTATCATCTGGTTTTATAGGGTCGTTGTTTTGTCTTAGTTTCTCGGTTAGGGGTTTCGCTACCTTTGCATAGTTTTTAATCATTTTGCGATAATATCCTGTGAGTCCTAAGAATTGTTTGATTTGTTTTTGGGTTTTGGTATTGGGAACTCTTTTACTGCTAGAATTTTAATTGGATTCGGTCGTATCCCTTGAGCCGATATAATATGCCCTAAGAATGTGATTTCTTTCTTAAAGAATTCTGTTTTATCTAGTTGGATTTTGAGGTTATGCTGTTCGAGTAGCTTGAATGTTTTTTCCAGGTCTGAAATATGCTGGTCGATTGTTTTGGAGAATATTATTATATCGTCCATGTATACCAATACGTTTTCGGTGTTGGCAAACACGATATTCATTGCTCTTTGGAATGTGGGTGGAGCATTCTTTAGACCGAAGGGCATTCTCAAGAACTCATAGTGTCCTGAGTCGGTGCTGAAGGCAGTTTTTGCTATTGAATTAGGTTCCATTTCTATTTGGTGGAATCCGGATGCTAGATCTATAGCACTAAAGTATTTGGCTTTTCCCAATTGGTTTAATAGGTCCTCGATGTTGGGTAAAGGAAATCTATCGCTAATTGTTTTCTTATTTAAATTTCTGTAGTCCACTACGACGCGTATTTTTTCCTTACCGGATGCGTCTGGTTTTTTCGGGACTACCCATATTGGGGAGTTGTAGGGTGATTTTGAGGGTCTGATTATTTGATTGTCTAATAGTTTTTTGATTTCCTGATTCACTTTTTCCTTATAAACTACAGGGTACCTGTAGTTACGCGAGTATACGGGGATGTTGTCTTCTGTTTTTATTTCATGTTTTAGTAGATTTGTGGAGCTTAGTTTGTCATTCTCTAGTCTTATTATTTTGGGGTATTTGGTTAAAAGTTTTAGTAAAGGAGTTTTTTCTTCTGGTAACATGTGTTCTGTTCTTATGATTTTTTCTATTTCTTTTGTAGGTAGTTTGTTATAGTGTTTGATGTGTAAGGAAATGTCATTGTTTTCTGAGTTTTCAATTGCAATTGTAACACCAGGATAAGTAATAGTGTTCGTATTGAAGTCTAAGACCAGGTTGAGTTTAGTCATTGTTTCTTGTCCAAGTAACATGTGGTAATCGTTTGAGAATGGAAATACATAGAGTTTGGCTTCGTAATTAATTCCGAAATGGGGTTGAAGGTTGAGATTGATATAGGAATTTCCGTCTCTAGATCCCGCTGGTGTGGTTATAGAGAAGGGTTCAGCGTGAATTGGTGTGTCGGGGGGTATTGATGTAGGTGTGATGTAATTCCTGGTTGATCCTGTATCGATCAGCCATTTGTTTTGGAGTTTGTCCTTACAGTAAGGGAGTGTTTTTGTTTCGTTTTGGGGCTTGTCTTTACAGTTAGATAGCTGTTTAGTTTTTACTTGCGGTTGCTCTTTGGACTTACACTGCTGGAGTCGCCGTCTTCTAAAAAATTCTCGAGTTGATCTATTCTTTCATTTAATTTTTTTAGTTGGGGGTCTTGGGAGTCATGTGTTGTCATGTGTAGTGGTGCTGGGTTTCTCCTGTAAGAGTTTGATGGATTTGCTGGTCTTGGATTTTGTCTGGGTGGTTGTGGATGACCTCTAGGATTGTTGGTAGGAGGTCTGTAAGATGTTTGTATTTGCATTAGCGGAGGAGGATAGTTAGAGGTCGAGGGAGAGTTGGAGTTACGATAAAATGGTTGATATGATGATTGGGCTGGTTGAAATCTTCTAGGAGAAGGATTGTGTTGTGCTGGGGGTTTTTGAGTTGTTTGGGGTTTTCTATAGAGTTGATCGATAATGAACGTGCACTTCGTATTTAGAATTTGTGCTAATTCTTCTACTGATACGGGATTGAAAGACATTATATGGTTGGACAATTGCCACGGTACTGTAGAGTAAAAGTGGTGGATAATTTCTTTGTCTACATATTGCATGGAGGTTGTGGTTGTATTTTCGTCTATTCCGTCGATCATATATTTGGCAAATATTAAGTGTCTAATTGTCCTTAGTCGAAGGAGATATTCTTCTGGGAGTTCTTTAAAGTTTGGTTTCATATTGTACATTTCCGCTTTTAATTTTTCAAATGATTTGGAATAGGAAAAGTTTCTTTTAATCAAGTCTAAAAGGTCTTTAATAGTATGAATTTTTTTTGTTAGGATTAGGGACTGTGCTTGACCCGTAAGCTTCGCTTTGACTTTGTTGAGTAGTAAGTATTCGTTTGTCGTTCTTTCAACAATATTAGGTTGACAAGTTACATTGTAGACATCCTCTACTGTTTGTACGAAATATAGTAATTCGCTAGGCTTTCCACTGAAGGTGGGAATGTGGTCATAATCTTCTTTACGCAATTGGTGGTTTATTCTTATTACTGGCTGACTTATACGGGAACGGGGAGTCTGTTGGACTTCAGTCTCCGGAGTAAGGGTTGACGCCTGGGATGTCTGGGGGGTAAGGATTGGAGGTATATCGGTGTTAATTTGTGGTACGAGGGACATCTTTATAACAGTTCGGGTGATTACAATAGAATTACGTGGACTTTTACTTAGGGGGTTTTTGTTTAATTAATTCCCTTGCCTACTTTATCTGTTTTTAATATATTGTTTCAGCAGGGTAATGGGCCTTAAGAAACTGGGACAATAGTATTAGTTAACATAAAAAAGATTATTTACTGCTAAGATTATGATAGAATAAAAGAATAACAATAAAAGAATAGTAATGATAAATTTATTTATATTTGAGTTCCGCCCACCTGTGACGTGTGATGTTATGTTGTTTCGATGTCTTCTTGCTCTCTCTCTCAATCTTTTTCTCACCTAGGCTGAGTTGTTGTATGTTGAGGATTTAAATCACTACCGAAATACTAATTGGCACAAATTTCGAGTCTCTGCAATCGGGCGCCAGTTATATTTTACACAACTGTTTGTTAGTTTTTAAAAAATGCAAAGTTTATTTTTCTCAATAATACAATAGTTAAATTCAATTACAAAAGTTCATAAATTAAACAGTTAATGTAAAATATGCAGGGGAAGGGAAGAGTGTTCACGACTTACTTGGATAGAGTGTTGTCACTTGTTGAATGGTAGAGCAGAACTGTCTTTGCCAAGAGAGGACTGCCATATTTATAGTAAAAGGATGACCTTATATCAAGGTTCCAGGAAGAGGAAATGATAAAGTGGAATGTAGACTGTTTTGGTTATATAACTCGTGTCATCCCAATCTAGATTTGCGATCCATAACTGTTGCAGCAGAAATTTTAACGTGGACGTAATGGGAGCTAAAAAACCTAAAGGATCGAAAATACGAGCAATGTATCAAAGTAGATTTCTTTTGGAGAGCTCACCTTCGAATGGCGAAACAGAAAACGAAACGTGTCAGATAATGGATCCCATAGGATTCCCAGAATTTTAATTGAAATGTCATCAGCGTGAAATCGTATCGCAGAACAATGCGGATCATC
Organism: Triatoma infestans; assembly: GCA_011037195.1. Taxonomy (NCBI): domain Eukaryota; kingdom Metazoa; phylum Arthropoda; class Insecta; order Hemiptera; family Reduviidae; genus Triatoma; species Triatoma infestans. The sequence continues at coordinate 51,879 of JAAEAF010002640.1, read as the reverse complement.
CTGCCATTCATTGAAGAGGTTTGAGTGGTTTGATGACCATTTTTTCAAGGTGAATCCACCTTTATTTAGTAATTCAATGAGTTGATGGCGAAGTGTCTGTGCGGCATCAATATTAGGGGCACCGGTGATGATATCATCGACGTATGTGCAATGCCGGAGCGCCTGAGAGGCAAGAGGAAATCGTTCACACTCATCATGCGCGAGTTGAATGAGAACACGCTGAGCCAGAAAGGCAGAAGGAGTTAGACCGTATGTTACAGTGTTGAGCTCCATTTCTTGAATGGTCGCGTTGGAGCCAGTACGACAAACAATGTGTTGGTGTACGCGATCCTCCGGGCGCACCAATATTTGGCGATACATTTTCTCAATATCGGCGCACAACGCCACGGCATGCAAACGAAATGATAATAAAATGGCATGAATGTCCCGTTGAAGTTTGGGCCCTGGCATTAAGCAATCGTTAAGAGAAATGTTGTTAACATCTTTAGCGGATGCGTTAAATACCACTCCCATTAATGTAACTACTTCCGGAACCCATATGAATCATCGGGGACTTCAATAGTTCCAAGTGGTGAAAAAATAATAATGAAGACAATAGTTGGTCGCCATTATGGTTATACACAAAGGAAGTTAAGAGGAGAAGTATTAGTCAATTTTGGTTTGGAAACTAATTATATATCATGAACAAACCTTTTTTAAGAAAGATAGGAAAGAAATGGACATGGCTTTCCTCCCAATTTTGCAAGAGTAAAAAATGAAATAATATGTATTAGCTAAGGATAGAAAATTATTAAAGATATCGATTTTTCAATAGTTCAACTTTTAAACTGATCACAGGTTACATAACTATATGACTTGTCAAACAAAGCGGTAAGTGGACTGTATTTGATAGGGTGTAGTTCTTAATGCGGGGAAACAGAGAATACTAATTCAAATAAGTATGAATAATAGAACGCTTACCTTGTAAGATGTGGACACTGGCTTAACAACGCTCCAAGGAAAGGGATCCCAAAAGGAAAAGAGAGTCGACTCCCCCACTCCCCCTGGCCCCAGATACCTTTGTGAACGTAGATGGTGTCCTCCAGTCTAAAAGGCGAGCAGATTGAAGGCCAAGTAGGCATAAGTAGCCTCCTTTGTATGATGTACTATACTCAAGCGGGGAACATGCGGTGTAACGAGAAGAATGGAAAACTGCGTACCCGTGAAAATGCGGTGTAACGAAAGAGGCGAGAAACGAGACGCCCGTATACTTTGCAGTAAACTAACATAGAGAAAACGAAATGCACTTAACATGCGGGGTAGCATGGTGGAAAATAGAGAGCACTTCCGTGCGTGTACGAGCGTATGGTACAACAGTTTTCGAACAGAACTACAACAGTACTAACTGATTGGAGGGGAAACCGGACAATGTGCAATCGGAAGTTATCGTAATTACGACAACGGCCGAAAAGCAACATATGTGTTGCAAAAGTATACATTGGGAGACAAAAAGGCGTCAGGAGATTAAACAATAACTATTACATTAAATGTTAAAAATTTTAATGTTAGACCTAAACCGAATTGGAATACTACAGTACCAACGTATCCGGATGAATTAAAACAACAAATTATACAAAAAATTGAAGAGGAAGTTAGTAACAACACAACATCCATGATACCACAATAGAGCGTATATCAGTTTTACTTAAATTTAGAAAAAAATAATTAAAAATACTTTCTCTACAATAATACCAACCCCCGCAAAAATCAACTTCCCAACCCTTTCTTCAACTACATTGGATTTAATTAATCAAAGAAATTAAATGAATAAACTCGAAGGTAGTAAAAAGAAAACAATACCGCATGTTTTCTAAACTTATTCTAAATAGAATCAGGGATCAGTTAGAAGAACAACATCTAGTTGAACGGGCTGGATTTAGGGCCAGTTTTTCTACTATAGATAATTTGTACGTAATAAACCAGGTTATTGAAAAATCTTTAGAGTTTCAGAGATCAGTCAATTTAGCTTTTATCGATTATAGAAAAGCGTTTGATTCTGTGTCTATAAATTTTTGTTTGACGCTTAGAACATCAAGGAGTCCCATACATATATATTAATTTGATAAAAAATATTTATTCCAGTAGTGTAGCTAGGATTAAGATGGATAATTTGGGACCATATTTTAGGATATATAAAGGAGTTAAACAGGGTGACCCATCATTATCACCTTCTCTTTTCAATTGTGAACTAGAAGAAGTTTTCAGGAATTTGAACTGGAATAGTAGTAGGTATGGTCTACATGTAAATGGGAAAAGACTGACTAACATTAGGTTTGCGGATGATGTCGTTCTTTTTGCAGAGTCTCCAAACGTGCTGGAAGGAATGATAAATGAACTAGTTGAAGCTGGTAGTTTAGCTGGACTAAATTTAAATGTCAGTAAAACAATGCTGTTTACGAATGGTCCCAGATTAGAGATTAAAGTCAATGGTGTGCCATTATCCTGGGCGAACGAAGTCATCTATTTAGGTCAGACGGTTTATCTAAAAAGGAAATTGATAGAAGGGTAATTCTCGCCTGGAAGAAGTCCTTAAAATTCATATTAAAAAATAAAAATATTAGTGAAGTAAAGAAAGGGCAAATTTTGGATAGTTGTGTGGTACAGTGCTTAACGTATGGTTCACGGACATGGACCCTAACAAAGAAGAATATGCAAAGATTAAAAACTACTCAAAGTGCAATGGAACCTAGTATACTGGGTATTAAACGTAAAGATCGTATCAGGTGTGAAGCTATAAGGTGGAGAACCAATGTGAAAGATATTGAGGTTAAGATTAAAAAAGCATATTGGCAGTGGGCTGGATACCTAGTTAGAACTAATGATAACAGGTGGTGAAAATTAGTTACCGTATGGAAACCTTATTTCAGTCAAAGGAAAAGAGGGCGACAGAAGAAAAGATGGACGGATGAGTTGGTGAAACATGCAGGTTCATCATGGATTAAAAAAGCACAAGACATGGAAGAATGGAACAGAATGGGAGAGGCCTATGCTCTGTTAGGGCCTGGTTTTATGAATAGTGATGGTTGTAAGCATTAATAGAATAATTAGTGGACTATAGAGGACTGATAATTTAAATTCTTATGAATTCGTTTAGTTAAATTTTCTTTTTTTTTTGTTTGTGAAGATGACGTGTTTTGTTTTATGTTCTGTATATATCGGTGTAATCTAAAACCAAATAAAGGCTATTATTATTATTTTTATTATTATTATTATTATTATTATATATACCGTTACACACTGATTATCTATTCCGTTAAACACTGATTATATATACCATTAGACAATGATTACCATTTTTTTAAATTGGCTAACGACTCCTGATGTGCTCTAATTCAATTTTTTTGCAAGATAATGATTTTCGTTTCGAAGCCATTAAAAATGGAAAATCTGAAATTTGAAAACTATGGCAAAAATCTTTCAAAACTAAACTCCAACGCTTTTAAAAGTTATTTAAACTCTCGAGACGATTGGGGTTTGACAAACAAAAGAAATGAACTGAAATAGATTACTGTAGATAAAAACTGTAATAAAAATGAGTGTAGCAAAGGGAAGGGGAGCTTTGGGAATCTAATGTTTATGGGGATTGGCCAACTGTGAAAGTTCTTTTACATTTCCTTTTTAAAAATGATTCACATGTTTGTTTGGAGAAATTTTAAATTAAGTATAAAATATTTACTTAACAAAAAAAAAGTTATATCAAGAACAATTTCTATGTAACATCGAATATAAAATGTGCACATTTTGCCCGATGTTTCCCGAAAACATTATATCATTAAAAAAGTTAAATCGTGGTTTTACAGTGAATAGCCTCCCGCATTCAATCAACTAGTGTAGTACGTGACAAAAACATTAAGTGGAAGTCAACTCTCTACCCGACGATATAGCCTTAGTCTGACGATGATTCTGAAGAATCAGAAACCGGTCCAGAAGCAACGGCGGATTATCGATAACCTATCACTTTTATTGAAACAGCAATAGCCAAAGTACAACTTTACCAAATAAGTTTTTGAATTTTGCAGAATTATTTCGACAAGGGTTCCAATGATTTTTTTGAAATGTATAGTGGAATAGATAAGGACAATTTTGGTTCTTGTAGATTAACTTCCTTCCATACAAGGTTGCTGGTCTAGGACTGTATCAAATTTAAAGAAAAGAAAATCAATCGTCTAGAAAGAAAAGACATACAACATATATTTTCCTTTTAAATAAAAAATAAAATGATATAGTTTCTTTATTAAGAAAATACTCAACTAGTCCTCAAAATTTTCACTCGCTACCAGATAGCCGAGTGCCTAATGTCCGTTACGTTGAAAACAAAACTGGAAGCCAGCGCTCCAAGCGACCTCTATTTTAATTATGCATTGTTCGAACATTAAAACTGAACTCCCATACATATAAACCTATCAATCTAATTGAATTTTTTTTTATTTGTAATAAATTTATTTTCTGATGAATTGTAAGAAACTGAAACATTAGGTCAATCTGTAAAGTATAAAAGCAATATTTTTTTAATTTTAAAGTACGCAGTCTAGTGGACCATAATGAAGTTACATTCTGTACCTGGTAATGTCCTAAAAAAACTAATATGTTTAATGTGCGGCGGCCCTTCTTTATTACCTATGTATATATTTATATGTGATATTGCCGGTCACTAAATGTGAAGTGACAATTCCAACTTTCAACACAATTAGCCAATTAGAATTGTAATAATTGTTCGACATGAGATTGTTTCTGTTGTATAGTTACACGACAATTTGTAGAAACATCATCTTTGTATTCCCGGGGTTAAAAAACTTATATTTCCTGCGAGTATGTGTGTACACCCAATTTGAGTAGGTATGAAATGAGTTCCCATTGACTAGTCAGAGAAAGTAATCAAAATAAATCCTTGAAGGAATGAAATTGTGTGATGTTGGCAACTAGATGGAGCCATTATATGATGATAGCCTCCTGATGGCTAGGCAATACCGACCATCAACAATATAAAAATGGCCGGCCTTCATTTTCTCATGTAAATGTGTGTGTGTGTGTGTATGTATACTTTCTCTCATTGGGAGTAAGAGAAAGTATTGAGATCGTGCTAGATTTTCGAAATTCAGTTTTCACCAGAAATACATGTTTGGGAAAAACGAAAAACCCCCTGAATAAAAAAGCCCTGTCTAACTCCCGCCGTTACAAAATAAATATTAGTGAACGGTTTGTGCGGTGGGTTAACAAAATAACTCAAAAACGAAAAATCATAGGAAGCCATTTAGCTACTTTCACACCCCACACACGAAGATTTCGGGAAAATCCACTGACCGGAAGTGGGACGTCACTGAATTTTTTTTGTAGTTTTTCGTGATTTTCTGGAAAATAGCTCCAACTGATCTAAATATCATCCCACTCATCTTCTATCTACTCACACAGACACCTACCACTTTTGTTTGAAACATTTTTATGGAAAAATTGATTTTAAGGGTGTCGGGGGGGGGAGTAGCATTCTGCATTCCGCTAAATCGCCACTTGACTGTAATATATGGTTTTTACCACCTACATAATAGTAATACACATTAGGAACATTAATAGAATTCCAAATTTGAAGTATATCGGTTAACCGGAAGTACAGTTTTACAGAATGGGTTTTGAATTTTTTAGAATTTTCTTGAAGACGATTACAATTGATTTCTTTAAACATGGAATGCTTGCTGCTGCATAGATAGAAACGTATCACTTTTATTTGAAACATTTTTCTGAAAAAATTCATTTTTGAGGGATATTAAGGGTGTCAGTTAGTTTAAATGTAAAATTGCAGAAGCTTCTTTAGTTTTGACTTATAGCGTCCCAAAAAAGGCCGCTCAGGTATGCACGTAAAATCCTCGCCACCATTTTTATGGCCAGCCCAACTAAACATGTGAACGGTTGCAATTTTAAAGAAAATTTCTTGATTAATTTAGAGTGAGAGAAAGTTGTGTGAGTGTTTCACAATAAATTTTTTTTTTTTCATTTTTCGGACTCCAAAATATGTAGTAAAGCCGGCGAAAAGTGATAAAATTTTTTCTTATGGGAGTAAGCGCTTTGCTGTCAAGACAATCTTGCGTTGAAATTATGAACTTGGCCATAATAACAATTGCGGAAGGTAATACCGATGGTACAACCGTATATCTTTATAACCTCATATTTATTATTAATATGATACTATAATATATTCACAGCTTTATATAATATGTACTATATGAAATGTTGTTAAAAAGACTGTTACAGTTTTGTAAAACAATATTTTTCGAAACAATGTCGCCCCCTTCACATTATTTGGACTATAAAATTAGAAAGTAATAAAAAAATAGTTAAAAAAAGAAGAAGAAAAACCAAGTTATTTAGTTGTTTATAGCAATAACATTAGTAATATGTTTAGTAGTAGTGGGGATGTAAACAATAGTTTGTTTTGTATAGTTGTGTTCAGTAGTGGTTTAACTAGTATTATGTCTACAAGTTGGGGGGGGGGGGAGGCTGGCATTTTATTACCAATCTGTTTGCATAAACATTTCTCTTGTTTTTATGATTTTTATTATTATTACTATAATAACAAACTACTATGTAACTACAGTATTATCTAAATTAATTGCAAGCGTTTAAACTGCATTTTAAGAGTTTTTTTTAAATGCTCTCATTTAAAATACTTTTTAGTTTCTCTTACTGCGGTCAATTGAGTTTTCATCGGAAATACAGATTTTGAGGTAATCTGAATACGAAATACAAGTTTTGAGGTAATCTGAATACGAAATACAAGTTTTGAGGTATTCAGATTACGAAATACAAATTTTGAGGTAATCTGAATACGAAAAAGTGGTTTTTTAAAACATTGTGTTTGTGTATATATATGTGTAGGGGAGGGTCATAATAACTCAAAGATAGAAAGTCACAAAAAGCTGAATCTTGGTATTTCGGTTAAGCGCCACCACAGATGATGCGGGGTTTTGGTCAAAATTGGTCCTTGGATATACCACTTTAATGAGTAGAATTTTTCAGTTTTTTGCGATTTCCTCGATAATGGCTCCATGATTTTCTTTAAACATGGTATATTGACTTTTTTCGAAAAGAGCTCAAACTTTTATTTGAAACCTTTTCCCGGTAAAATTCACTTAAGGGGTGTGTTGGAAGAGAGATTTTGAGGAATAAGTATGACGAGAAAATATATACATTGTAAAGCACCGCCATCCAGCAAAATTTAGAGAATGCTTTAAGGACTTCAGAATATGATAAAAATATATAACTTCAGAATATGATAACTTTATTGCCGTGCGAGAAAGTTAGTATCCATGTCACATATTGTATCTAACAATAGAGACATACATATGTTTACTAAAATAAGAATGTCAGCTGATATTCTGAGTGATGTCAGATGACATGAATTATAAACACCTGGTACTGTTTCTAGTTTTAAAATAGAATAGTATTCTGTTTAAGAATTCACCAGATATTCTATTTTCTTGAGCGTAAAAAATCCTCGATGGGAAAAATATATGGTCTAAAGCACAGGACATTCTAGTTACAAAGCAATTATAATTGATCAATTTTCCACAAACTTATTTAGTTTCTTAACGTTATTCAATGGGAGAATCTAAACTTAATAAAACGGTAAGAGATTTTCAGCTTCGTTTTATAGTCATTGACGGGTATCGGACGTTCAGCCTATGATTAAGATGTCTTGATAACAAACAGTGTGATAACTGACTTGCACAGAGCAAAATCAGTTTACATATTTGACGGAGACGCAGCTTGACCCCTCCCCAAAAACCCCTATTAAAATGAATTTTCCAGAAAAAGTGTTAATTTTCCAATTTCAAGCTGTAGCTGCTTATAAGTGTAGCCACTGTCACATACCAAGTTTAACGAAAAAAAAAAATCGTTGAAGCCGTTTTCGAGAAACTCTAAATCCATTCAGTAAAGTGGTACTTCCGGTTACTATCTTAATGTCGGGTGGCCTGTTAGAACTCATACGAAATGTCAAGTTCGATCTCCCTGCGATTTTAGGGTTTTGAGTGCGCACACGCGTAAACGTATATTTACAGCTATTCACTGAACATTTTTTTTTTCTGTTTTTCCGGTGAAAACTCAATTTCGAGAATCTATCACGATTGCAATAATTGCTCTTATTTAGGAGTAAGACGAAGTAAACAATCACAAAACCACTGGTACATACAATAAATACCACTGGTCTAATCCAATACATACGACTGGTCCGAGGCAACAAGTCGCTCAGTTTATGTTAGAATGGAAGCTTGATCAGAAAGTGAGCGCGCATTAAACATTATTACCAAGATTTGTTTTAGAGAATGAAGTTGTTAAACTAGCCGCCGCAACACCAACTGCTTAGTAGAATATGGCGGAGGGAGGAAGTAGTGGCGTACGCCTTCTAACTTACTGAATATAAACTTTAAAGTAGTGTGTATAAACCTGTAACATCTCAATAACTGCTTTATTTAGTCTGCCATTAGCACAGCCTTCCGCACTTTGTAAACAATGCTATTATACTCTTACACTCACTCTGTAACCTTCCACTTCTCTATGCGGCTGCACTCTACCTTTGACGCTCACCTCGCAATTGTGTGTATAATGAATAGAGTTAAGGTTAGGTTTAGGGTTTAGGGTTAGGTTTAGGTTTTCTTTTAGGTTAGATTATAGTAACTTACATTTTTTCTGATGGTATACTCATTTTATGTGAAACGATCGTTTATAACTCTTTTTTATTGCTGTAAGATGAAGTTCTGCAATTGTGATAAATTATTGAAATTAAGTTTTACCAAAAATTCATGTTTCTAGGCATCATGAGCAGGGCCGGCTCTAGAAAGTGTCCGTTGAAAATTAGTGAATATTCAATCTGTTAAGTAATATTATTTTCTTTAATGATTAATGATGTTATAACATAAGAGTTATTATTTAACATAATATTTATAACATTAGAAAAGAAAATTAATGCAATACAATGAACACTAGCGCACCTGACGAGAAAGTGTCGATCTAAATCCACTAACCGGAAGTGCAGCATTACTGCATTTTGTTTCGCCTTTTTCTCCAAAATACTCTAACAGTTTTTTGAACACTTGGAATACTGATTGCACAGATGTAAAGCTATTAATTCTTTTGATAGTAAAGATTTTTGTGGAGGAAAATTTGATTTTGGAAGGTTCTGGGCAATCTGTGCTGTAGATTTCAAATGTTTCTGAGGATTGATCTGGGGCAATCTTTCTCTGCTATAATTATATTTATTTTAGGGCAAATTAAACTGCCAATAAAATTTCAAGTTTAAAGCAAAATAGTCTATTTTATAATTGTATTAACTAGTTGATCAAGAGGAAGTCGTGTGAACATTTCACACCAGAAATTATATAATGTATTAGGAAGATGGGAGGATGGAGGTTGATGATTTCATCTGAATGTCTGTAGTAATAAGTAAGATCGCACGCACATACGAACGTTTCAACGAATTGTAGTGCTGAACTATGGCCGGATATATTTTGGTAAACTAGAACAGTTCCTTTCTGCCTGCATATTATAAAAATACGTACTACTTTATCCTCATACACACATACGAACTATTTATATAAATGGTACTTATGAATGATAATAAATGGAACTCACTTAATTTAACTGATAGCAGGCTCCTAATGGACTTGAGTGTACCACGGCATGCTCTCCTCCCTGCACCTCTTCTTTAATTTACTTAATTGAACAGTATTTCGATTTTACCAATCGTTGTGATAAATAGCGCACTTATTATTAGTTACCGATTTAGGTACCAGAAAGCTAATAGTTTATTTAGCTTGTATAATGGGCATTGTGACTCTAACCGTCATGTAAACAGATTTGCTCCAACGGCTAGTTGGTCCGCAATGCTGAAAAACGGCAATTTTCTCTGACTGCTGTAACCGGAAGTATTGTGATGGTAGCAAATTTACGAAATTGTATTTCCATCGTAAATAACAGTTGAGGTAGAGGCTGACTGGGGAAGAAAGTTCAAACTTGATGTTCCATTTAGATACACTCACCGCTTACAGAGAGTGCTGCCATCCCAAACAAACAGTAACTATAATTGCCACCGTTTGTCTGTATGTACAAGTATAATGGATTATTATATGTTTAGTAAAAATTCCAAGTTTAAAGAAAATTTATCAAATTAATATTTCAATAATGCCACTAAGGGAGAGGTAGTGTAACTGTTTTGGAAGAGATTTGTTTGCAATATTGTATGATATTACGATCTGAAGACGCAGCAATCAGCATATCGGGACATGACATGAGAATCCGTAGAATCATATAGAATTATGAACATTAAATGAGGACAAACACTATCTGTGATTGATTATACCATGACTTTGGTTTCCCCATACATAATCTAATTGGTTTTAGGACATTTACCCACCATCTGCATGTGTGATATGATAACTGTACAGCCGCTGTGGGCCATCTTCTGTGTCCTCCTGCATTCTGTGACAGCATACTGTTACCAAGGTCCTTTACTGGACGAAAACCCTGGAAGATTGAGGTCAATGATCCGAGGCCATCAAAGAAAAACAAATCTAACTTAGGATTGTTTTACAAAAAGTTTAGTTAGCTTTGGCATTATAAATAAATTTAAATGATGGGGATTATAACTTGTTGGTTTTTTAGGGTTCAGGAGACCTGAATGTGACTGTATGGCAGCGTCCACAGGACAGACCGCAGAAAAACTTGTGATGACACTTGAAAGTCTAAATCATAGTTTCCACTTAAATTTGGGATTCCAGTAATGTATTTAATGCTACAGTGACTAAATTGACATTTAAAGAGGGAAGCATAAACACTGCAGTTTCCTCCAGGACGCTTGAAAAACGTTCGAAATAAAAGGCATAGGCCTTCTTTATTTGTCCAGTTAGTATGCAAAGTTGAAAGAAAACTCATTGGAGTCGTTTTCTATAGTAGAAAATTGCAAAAGAAGTGAAGAACTATTGAGCGAAGTCGCTCTTCCCACAGATCCAACTGATTTTGTCCGATGCCTTCATGTGCAGATGCGTGGTACTATCTTTCCTGCGGTTTTTCCTTTTTGTCACATTCTTTCACACAAAACGCAGTCCATTCGGAAAAAACCTTCTTTACTTTCTCTTATTCCATAGTAAGAGCAAGTATTGCGATCTTACCAGGCTTTCGAAATTGACTTTTTACCAATAATATATGTTTTGGCGTCCTTGAATACGAAAGAAATGTTTTGAAAGAATGGTCTGTGTGTAGGTATGTTTACAAAATACTCAAAAACGAAATGCCGCGGAAAGCTCCAACTTGGTATTCTGTTTAGGTACCACCACCGTATCAGACACGAAGATTTCGTGCAAAGTCCTCAACCAGAAGTGCGACATTAGTGAATGTTTTTCTTCAGTTTTCGTGATTGTCTCGAAAACGGCGCCACTGGTTTTCTTTGTAATTCTAATATTATCTACACACTAAATCCTATCACTTATATTAAACATTTTCCTAGGAAATGATTGTATAGAGTTTTCTGGGAGAACAGTACCGTTATACTTCCCTCTAAATACCGCTTCAGTATAATATTTGGTTTTTAGCAAGGAATTAACAATACACATTAGTCGCATTGCTAGAATTTCAAATTTCAAGAAATCGGTTTACCGGCAGTGCGATTTTTCAGAATAGGTTTGTGAGTTTCTGGGAGAACAGTACCGTTATACTTCCCTCTAAATACCGCTTCAGTATAATATTTGGTTTTTAGCAAGGAATTAACAATACACATTAGTCGCATTGCTAGAATTTCAAATTTCAAGAAATCGGTTTACCGGCAATGCGATTTTTCAGAATAGGTTTGTGAGTTTTTTAGAATTTTCTCGAAAACAGTTACAACGATTTTCTTCAAACTTGGAATGCACTGCTGCATAGACAGAACCGTAACACTTTTATTTGTAACATTTTTCTGAAAATATTGATATTTGTGGGATATTGGAGGTCTGGGAGTTTGTTTACATTTAAATTTGCACAAACATTCCTGGTTTTGACATAGAGTGCTCCAGATAAGGCCGCTCAGGTAAACAATTAAATTCCACCCCAATTAACATTGTAACGTTGCAATTTTTAAGAAAATTTCTTAATTAGATTAAATTGTGTAAGAGAAAGTCGTGTGGGTTTTCACAGTAGATTTGTTTCATATACAGGGAACCTGGAGACATATTTCCGGTGAAAACGTAATATCGAAAATTTGATACGATCGCTCCTCTTAAAGCAGTAAAAAAACATAACAAACCAACTCTAATGTAAACATACCTTGAACTGGTTAAACATCTGCTTTCTAGCTATTAGAGATCGCTGATAGTGCGGCCAAAATACCGATTCCTTTGAGACTTAGGAGTTACCTACAGTGACGTCAGTACCTGTTCCTGTTCAATAGTAAGTGTTCAACCCCCCCCCCCTCCCCCCCCGGGACGGTCAAGATCCTCTGAAATAATAATCATTCCATTTGTCCAATTGTTTTAATTTAATTAAGCTTTTAAATTAAAATTTAATTTAATTTAATTTAAGCTAAGTACTAACGTTAGTAAATAATTATTTACTAACGTTAGTACTTAGCTTACTTACGCCAGTTTAATATAAATTTCTTTTACCTAAAATAAGTCTCCATAGTAGGCCACATTTCTTTCGAAAACGAATGACGTAATCAGAGAATGTAAATTGCAGTTGTGGGTTTGGAAGCGTTCAATGAAGGAAACCGTTGTGTATGAAAACAGTCAGAAAGAAAATTGCCTGGAATTGACATGGTGTTATTTCTCTCAATATGTCCAACTCAGACATTTACGTAAATAAAAACTGAGATCTAAGACTGAAGATACTGTCCGACACAATCCTATTGTCTTACATAAATAACACTAAAGGACTCAAGGATTCTACAACTAGACTTCTTCCTTCAATTGCGTAACTTAATATTTCGATCGATGGAGGTAGGCAAGTGTAAAAGTAAACAGAAAATAATAAATAAATGGATGGTTCCATAAATTATTAAAAAATAAAAAGAATGATAACTATAACAAAAGAATTATCCATCCATTAGGAAACTAATAGAGACAACACCTTTGAAAGGGAGTATGTGGCTCAGATTGCCATGTTGCAGACCTTCTCTTACTGCAGTTTCAAGTGGCAAATTTTATTCAAACCTAATAATTTACACTAAATGTTTATTTGTCTTCAGTTTTATATCAGTGGGAGCATCTCAACTGCAATAAAATGTTTTTTTGAGAAAACATACATCCCCTATTCACCCCCTATACACCTCCTATACACGGAAGCCACAAAATTTAATAGTGTAATAAATTTTCACTTCACAAACAGCATATGAACCAATTAATCTAAAAGTGTCGTCTTTCATAGATGCTGGTATTAATTCTGGCATCAAACGACCATATAGCAACGTAGGTGCCCGCAGTGCATGTTGCAAATTCAACCACTTAATAAAACTAGAACTTTGACTCATATAAAAATTGTTGGTAGATGCATAACGTTGGCACTTTGGGTAATAGCGTGTTATCAAACGACTTTGGGGAGTAATTTTTTTATCTCGTTTAGCTGGTAAGTCTAAGTTGTCACCAATGTCGGAGTATGAAATTTCGTCATCGTATAATGTAATGTTACCAGTTCGAAATGTCTGCATTGAAGCATTAGTTAGTGGTGTCTCATTGAACACGTAGTTATCTAAGTTATCAATTTCAGTTCTACTTGGATCGGTTTGAACTGCATACCGGTCTTGATAGTACTTTGCAATGGCGTACTTTTGTTCAGCCGTGGCATGTTCATCAGCTATCGCTGAAAGTGAACGGCTTAATCTGGTGTATAACCTGAGTAACTTTGTATAATTTAAATTTAGAATATCTGGCTAGTATCATTTTTATTTCAGGATTGGTACCCCAATCGTTTGGATCTCCCGCCAAATTTGTGGGAGCTCCATATGGATATATCATACACTGAAATTCCTCGAAGTTAGATCCGAATCCACCCATTGTCAATAAACTACCAACTTTTGTAAATTTGTGAGTGAAGTAAGTAATAGGACTGTAATTCCAAGTACCAATATAACGTCGTGGTATTCTCCTGTAGTATCGTCTGTATCGTCTTCGGTAGTACATGTTTAGTCGGTATCAGTAGAATCGTCTCCGATATGGAAAGTTGTAACTTCTTGTGAAGTTCCTTCTTCGATATCCTGTAACATACAGTCAGCCTCAATTACATGTAGTCGGTTTAGAAATGCTGTGCCATTAATTGGTCTGTAGTTACTGACTAGAATAATTGGTATTGTATTGACGTACACACGTTCGCCAGCGTACTTCCGTTTTATGTAGCAAACATCACCAGCTAATAATTGCTTTAACCATTCTAAATTATACTTTCTAATATCAAATTCTTCAAATATAATTAATTTGTGATCAGAACAAATATCGAAAAGCGGTTTTTCGTCTGACGCGTAGTACACACGATTACCCAAGTATTTACTCAGTAACATCGTGAAATAAGTTTTACCAACATTGCTTTCACCAAATAAATAGAGATGCCTTTTTTTGTAATAATAACTTAATCATTTGTGTGTTGTCAAACGCATCTCCACTGCTATTTCAAATTTGAAGAACCCGTTAGATACGAACAGGTAAGGGAATTCATTTGTTTCTGTTTCGACACTGAAAATGTTAACGTGCAAGGGGTTCGTAATTCGAACAGAGTACTATCTTACATCACTAAGACTGATTTGACACCGTATTTTAATGTAGAAGTTTCAAAATTAAGTTTTGAGTATCAGGCTTATTATTATTTGCGCGATATGCCAGAATTTGATTACAACCACTTTTTTGTTAAAAAACATCGCACTTGTTACTTGTTTCTTACGAAATTACACAGTCAATTGAAATATAAATTTGGCCTATTTTAGGGGGGCCTAAAACGAAATGAATTTTTTCGGAGAAATGGTTTAAATAAAACATATAAAATTATAAAACAACATTATAAAACACTTCTGTTTTATAATTTCTTCTGTTAACATTTCTTTGATTTAATTTTTTTTTTTTTTGTTATAAATCTATGCACTTTTTTACAACCACTATACTGTAAAATGCTGTATTTTCTCCAATAAATTTTTACAGAGCTCCTGAAGAAGGGCACCAATGGTACCCGAAACGTAAAGCAACAAAGAATTCTTTTTCTTTAAAAACTCCTCTGGCCATTGCCGTACAAACATCTCATTGTTTTAAATAACAGTTTAAACTCTATATATGTGTAGTCGGAATAACAAGTTTAGAAAATAGTTGAAACCGTTTACGAGAAAATCTCAGAAAACCGAAAAAACGCACTTCCGGTCAACCGATTTTCTTCAAACCCAGAATATTGGCAATAGTATTCAATTGTATTTAATAATGTTTAGTTGATACAATTATATAATAAATTGAAATAGCACTTAAAAGGGAAACATAACCCCATATGTGAAGATAATATTTATTAATTTGTAGGGCACATGATATATCTGAATGTGAGTACAACAGTGCCCTCTGGCGTCTCCATAGTAACACCAGTTATAGAGTTGAAGTTCAGACGAACTCACAAATTTCCTAGACGCCAAAAATATTATTTTCTACTTCAAATAAAAGAGACAAGATTATTATATGTGCAGTTAGCATTTCATTCTAATGGAAATCGTTTCCAACTGTCTAAAAAAAAATTAAAAAAATAAACTTATTCTCTAATTTATTCCATTTCCAATCGATTTCGATTTTTAACAAAATTTTCGTGTCGGATTTAATCGAATTTAAAGGGAACAACTAGTTCCTGCTTGCTGTGCCTTTTCCTGTACCACATATTTCACATCACACAAAATTTTCTTTCAACCAGAAATTTCACTATAAAATTAATTTCTACTGACAGGACTTCAATTAATTTCTACTAACAGGACTTCAATTAATTTCTGCTGAGAGGACTTCAATTAATTTCTGCTGAGAGGACTTCAATTAATTTCTACTGAGAGGACTTCAATTAATTTCTACTAACAGGACTTCAACTAATTTCTACTAACAGGACTTCAATTAGTTTCTGCTGAGAGGACTTCAATTAATTTCTACTGAGAGGACTTCAATTAATTTCTGCTGAGAGGACTTCAATTAATTTCTACTGAGAGGACTTCAATTAATTTCTACTAACAGGACTTCAATTAATTTCTGCTGAGAGGACTTCAATTAATTTCTGCTGAGAGGACTTCAATTTATTTCTACTGAGAGGACTTCAATTAATTTCTACTAACAGGACTTCAACTAATTTCTACTAACAGGACTTCAATTAGTTTCTGCTGAGAGGACTTCAATTAATTTCTACTGAGAGGACTTCAATTAATTTCTGCTGAGAGGACTTCAATTAATTTCTACTGAGAGGACTTCAACTAATTTCTACTAACAGGACTTCAATTAATTTCTGCTGAGAGGACTTCAATTAATTTCTACTGAGAGGACTTCAATTAATTTCTACTGAGAGGACTTCAATTAATTTCTACTAACAGGACTTCAAAACACCTATTTCCAATGATTTTTAAATTTGACTCGATCTTGGTATTACCTCTTACAGCAGTAAGAGAAATTTAAAATTACCCTTGTTTTCGTAAATGCATAATAAAGAATTTTGTCAGAATTACATTTTCAGAAAAAATCAAGTTTGAGATAAAAAAAAGAAAAGTAAAGGTCAATATAATTTTTAATTTTTTCTTTCTCTCACTCCTAGTCAGAGGAGTATTGTAATCGTGTCAAATTTTCAACGGAAATACACGTTTTGAGGTCCCCTGAGTCCAAAAAAGTGCTTTTTAGAAAAGGATGTGTGTATGTAAGTACATATGTGAACACCATAGCTCTAAAACGAAAAATTGCAAAAAGTTCAAACTTTAGATTTCGGTTTGAATCGGATCACCATGGGATCCGGCAAAAAGTCATTTGTCAAAATTCCTCAACCGCAAGTACCATTGCTCTGAATGTTTTTTTTTTCACTTTTTTGAGATTTTCTCGTAGACAGCTCCTGCGATTTTCTTTAAACTTGGGTCGTATGTCAACAATACACATTGATGCTACAACTATTGTTTGCAACATTTCTCCGGGAAAATTTCATTTCAGGAGTCCTTTGGGTGAGTTTTCCTCTAAAGTGTAATTTTAATTTATTATACATTTCTATCATCTAAATAATATTATTAATTAGAATTAAATATGTTTGTAAAATTCCGAGTCTGAACGAAAATCGGATAACTGGAAGTGCGTTTTCACTGATTAGATTTTTTTTCAGTTTTTCTGCAATTTCCTCCATACAAACACCGATGTGTTTTTTTAATATTTCATTAAATTTGTGATACTATAAATACAGAGACCAATCATTTTGTTTTAAACTTGGCCTGCTACTCACCCACATAACAGCTTATCAATTTATTATTGAAACTTTTTTTGTTGCTTTTTTTCCGGCTCAAACTGTTGTATCAAGTATTTTTGCTTGAGCGAGCGCCTACTTTATTCTTGTGGAAATCGTTTCAAACTGTCTAAAAAAAACAAACTTACTCTTGAATTTATTCACATTTCCACATCTGATATGATTTATCCTTCCTTTTGTGCACCTCCTTAAAGGTCATATTTATGTTGCAGGTCAGACAGAGAAGTGGAGTCGAGGCGCAGAAGTGAAGACACTGGTGATGGACTGCCCGGTGGTGATATATGTGTGGTGGAAGTGCATCGCTCTCACGATAGTTAGTGCACTCTTCCAGTTTCAAAGACACTTTTTAAATTGAAAAAAATAATAAATTAATAAAAAATAAAAATTAAGAAGAATTTCGCCTGAAATTGAGCTCCTAATAGGATTATTATTATATTATGGAATACGTATATTTTATTTCGTAAGCACATACTGTTAAGGTAATTACAATAATTTATTTAATTTTTTCAAAAAATAATTTCCTATGCGGGCGGAAGTGCACTGTCTTATACCTAGTATTTTTGTATTACGTATAACTATGACGTCAGTGTGTTGTGTGCGGTGGCTGGATGTGCTCGTTTCTGTGGTGACTGTATTTTTGTATATCTCTGTATTTGGGACACTCGTCTATTATTGTGTTGTTTTTTTTGTAATGCGGTTATATGTATATTTTTTGGTTTTTGTATAATAAAAATATAAATAAAACACAATACAAACAAAATGGCGTTTGTAATGGAGTATTTATTTCTCTACAACAAAATTAAAAAGAATACGAAAAATGTGGTGTGGGAACCACGAACACAATTTTCTTTTGCTAGAGTTATCATTAAATGTCTTCACATTGGCCTTGTAATAAATACATAGATGAAAGGTCAAGCCCAACTAATAGGATTCCCGCCTAAAATTAAATTTTTCTGGAACAACATTCCCTCCCCCCCTAAGGTGATAGTCTTAAATCTGTGGAATTAACGTGCCAAGTTAGAATTAAATCGGTGCAGCATTTTTCGAAAATTAAAAAAGAAATAACTCCATAATTGTTCTGTAAAATTACACATCCGGTTAACCGATTTCCTTCAAATATGAAATTCTAACAATTTATTTAATTAAGTACATATATATTGCAGAGAAATGACAGGGAATCCCCTGCAATCCTCCAATAGGAATCAATTTTTCAACCAAAATTTTCTTTCGGTCGCACGTCCTATTTAAAGGATCCTGGTCAAGAATCAGGAAATCTACACGGAAAATATCAAGTTTAAGTTTCCCGTGAATATATATTTCTCATATGGGCCAATTTGGATACAGAGCATTCGCAAGAAAACGACTTTTTTCATACTTATGGAATCTCAAAACATGTAACACTTGGTGTAAATTCAAGAAGGTATGTAATGTACAAAAATTTCTGAATGAAACGTTAGAGAAAGTGCTTCCTGCAGATTTAACCAAATAATGACTTGGGAGAAACCCTGGTTCAAACGGAACGTTCAAGTCCACAAGGAGATGGAAATGCCCAAAATTAGACTGATTTCTAACAAACTTACAAACTAGAGAAGCTGTAACAGACCAATGGCTTGGACAAAAGCCGGCATTCGACGAGAAAGCAAACTATCCCAGTACCTTCCAAGACTGGATTTTTATATATTTGTATTGCCAACAAAAATAAACTGCCAATCAAATGTAAGACTTTTTTTCTAGAAATTTAATTAAATTCCTGATATGAATTACTGGCCCAACAGTTATCTATTATTGTAAATAGTTTTAAATGTAGAAACTTGTTGAAGTTAATTATCTTCTCGATAAATAAAATTATGAACTTGTTTAGCTAAAGCTTCCCTTATTCTTTTTATTTTGTTTACTTATTCATATTACTTTTACATTTCACATGCATTCCCGACTAAGAAATAAATAAAGTTAGTTCACGAAATAGCTGCCAGATAGCAGGGCACTTACAAATATATTAGTTCCCAAAATCTACGCCAGAGAACAGTGACCTCCAGGCAAATGATTAAAATTGAAGGTAACTGATGGTTTCATTTGTGTTTTATAACAAGAGATGATTATATTAATTAGATAAAATTTGATCGTAATACTGCCTTTTTACAGCCAAAGAGAAAGTAAACAATCTTCTGATAACCTGCAATTGTTGTCCGGTCAGCTGTGGTTGTCCAGACATTCAGTCATACAATAATATGCTTTATCAACATTATAACAAGAGGATAACTGCAAAAATATGAAATACATAAAACCTAGCATTGGCAAAATTTCATTGGAATTTTCCAGAATTTGAAAATATTAGCAATTGAATACTGAAAATAATAAATTGTGTACAAAGAAAATATTTTTAAAAACTTCCCTAATTAGGCAAAAATAAACAATCACTGCAATTGTATTGCTATTAATCCTATTAGATATTATATATGGTCTTATTCCATGTCGGCTCATTACTGTACTATATTTTCTTGATGCACTTTTTAAAAACAATTTGTTTTTTATTTTTATTTATTTATTAAATAATAAAAAATTATTTTCCACTTCATGGTTTAATATATAAATGTCACAAGTTCATAAAAATTAAAATTTGATAAAAGTAATATAGCTTTGCCGAGTTCTGCAGCTATATTTTTATGTTTTCACTTTCTTTACTGCTCCTAGTAACAGGAAGTACTGCGATCTTGCCATATTTTCGAAAGAGAGTATTCACTGGAAATACTCAGAATAACTGAAGACTCAGAAGACTCAGAATTCAGTGTTGTCTTGCTCAGAATAACTGCCATTCTACATGTATCCTATATAATGTTAGGTTTTATTCAATGTATTGCTAGAATTCCAAGTTCGAATAACAACGATTAACCGGAAGTGCAATTTTGGAGAATGGGAGTAAGTTTCTGAGTTCTAGGGAATTTTCAATGGCACTGACGGACTTTCTTAAAATTTGGGATGTTTAATAAACAGATATAATTCGATCACTTTTATTTGTACAATTTTTCCGATGAAATTGATTTTTAGTGGGGTGTCTTAGGGTAAGGCTTCCCTTTCTAATGAATTGTAGTAGAATGTTTGTTATAGCACTGGTAAGAGTTTGGCAGCCAAATATTTAGTCAAATACCCACTTTGAAGTAAGTAAAACTCTGTCCATCAGCTCAGTGATGTGAGCGTTGCAAGAGGAGAAAGTCGGTGTCTTCCATATTACAGTTTGCTGTTAGTATTGTGTGGTTACAAATTTAGTTTTTTGCTATTTTTACTACCTCTTACTGCTGCCAAATTTTCGATATAGAGTTTTCTGCGGGAATACAAATTTTGGGGCCCCTGGGTGCGAAGAAGTGTCTGTGGATCAGTTTCTCCCATTCCTTGGCGGGTAAATAGCATATCAAAAACGAAAAATCGCAGAAAGTGACATTCCGTTTGGTTATCACCATATCGCTCCTCAAATCCTCAACGATACCACTTTACTGAATACATGTTTTTCATTTTTTGCATTTTTCTCTAAAACGGCTTCAATGATTTTCTTTAAAAATGATATGTCAACTAGACATATTAAAATCTACAACTACTATTATTTGGAACATTTCATCTAAGGGGGCTTTTGGGGGATGAACTATGTTTTCCTCTAAAGTGCTATTTTTCTTTATTATACGATTCCTTCATCTAACTATATTAATTGGGATGGATTGTTAGAAGATCAAAAATTTATTCATTTTACAGAATTATTAAAAACATATAATGAGTACTTAGAAGAAGTTGATAAATTAGATGAGAAGAAGAAAGAGAGAGAAGGTGATCAGAAAATTAAGAGAGGGAAGACAGCAAAGGCTGGGGCTGAAAAAGCTGGAGCAGTAGAAGTTAAACAACAGCTTTTTCGTAGCACAAGGAGTACCACTACAGCAGCTGCAGCCGCAACACGTACAAAGTCAAATAAGTCAACCTGAAGATAAGAAACCAATGATGAAAATAGTGGTTAAATGTAGAGGGTTTGAGGAGAAATATTGAGTACATTCAAGATTTGTTAATCAAAATGGACGTTGATATATTGGGAGTATGTGAAACTAGGTTAGGAGAGGATAAAAAAAATATTAACTTGTACAGTATAGAGGGGTATAGTGGGATTCATAAAAAGGGCGTGAAAAGAAAAATGAAAGGCAGAGCCTCGGGCGGAGTAAGTGTGTACTACAAAACATCACTGAAGAAATTGGTTGTAAACATGAAAAACAAAATGGAACAAGTTATATGGCTGAAAATTGGAAACGTCATGGAAGAATGTTTATGTTTGGCAGTTATATGTAATAGTCCGGCAGATTCTGAATTTCACGACCCCTATTTCTTTGATAGACTTACGGAAGAGATGGGAAGTATAAAACAAGAATATGAAGATGCAAGATTCATCGTAATGGGAGACTACAATGCGAGAACTGCAGAAGAAAATCCTGCAGATGAAAATAAATGTATAGTGAGAAGCAGTAAAGATCAGCATTTAAATACGGAAGGAAATAAATTATTAAGTTTTTGTGAAGTATGTGAATTGTTTATAAGAATGATGTATGTGGAAAAGATAAAGAAGTAGGTGAGTTCACTTATGTAAATGCTTTAGGTGCCAGTGTAATTGATTATATGATAGGCAGTGAAAACGTTCTCAATAAGGTAATAGATTTTTATATTGATAATTTTCCTTCATCTTCGCATAGCATGTTGATATTAGAATTAAGTTGCCCTAATATTATCATTGAAAATAGCATATTGAATGATATATGTTTTGAAATAGAGCAGATGAATAAGTTTAAAAGGGATAAACAATTTGAAAAGGAATTTTTTAATGTAATAAATAATCAAATAGGCGGTATAATTAAAATCGGCATTGAATGGGCTCTAAAAAAAAATAATGTCAATCATGCAGTTTCAAGTCTCTATACCTTAATTAGAATTGCAGGTAAAAATATGTTACAAAAAACAGTAAGATATAATAAAAAAGGGGTTAAAAATATGAAATGGTTTTCAAATGAATATCGGCTATTGAAAAGAAAAGTAAATAATTTATATAGAAAATATAAAAATAATAGTAATAAGGAGTCCCGAAATGAATATGTAAAAGTTAGAAATAGGTATAGGAATGTGATTAAAGAGGCAAAGAAGAAATATCAGGAGGCAAAGAGAGTAGAATTGATGAATGTTATGATGAGTGAAAATAGTAATAGTGTCTGGTCACACATAAAGAAAATTATTGGTAAAAAGACATATGGAATAAGGATAAAGAATGGATAAACTACTTTGAGGAATTGTATGGTGGAGGGGAAATAAGGGAGAAATATGAAATTGATTTGAATAATGCAGAGGTAGCTATAACGGACTATGAGATAATTAAAGAAGAGGTAATGTGGGCCGCTATGAAATTGAAAAAGAAACTATCTTGTGGTATTGACGGATTTGTCAGCGAAATCTGGAATAAGGTTTCTACAGAACCAGAAACGGTCAGGGTACTAACGCTAATCTTTAATAAAATATTTGAGGGTTATGAATATCCAAAGCATGGTCCACTGAGGTAATTTGTCCGATTCTAAAACCAAACAAAGATAAGAATGAGGTGACGAGTTATAGAGGTGTAACACTATTGTGAACAATAAGTAAAATTTACTTAAAAATATTACATGCACGGATACAACCCTTCTTGAAAATAAATAACTTAATATCAATATATCAATTCTGATTCCGAGCAAATTCAAGTACGATAGATGCTGTTTTTGTCCTTACCACTCTTATAAATCGATCTATAAATGTTAAGAGAAGAAAATTATATGTAGCTCTTATAGATCTAGAGAAAGCATTTGACAGGGTTGATAGATATTATTTATGGGAAAGACTAGGAAAAATGGGATTTTCAAAGAAAATTATTTTGGCTCTAATGAATATCTATAAGACGGTGAATAGCAAAGTCAGGATAAATACTGGCGAAGTAATTGGAAACATAGAAACAAATATAGGATTACGGCAAGGATGTGTCCTATCAGCTACCTTATTCATTATATTTATGGATATCTTTGCAGAGATGCTGGCACAAGCGGGTACACATGCTCCCAATGTAGGCGGAACCGATATACCACTTATTATGTTTCCTGATGATATTGCATTAATATCAGAATCCATAATAGGACTACAAAGAGCTTTAGACTGCCTGGGCAACTTCTGTGACAAATATGGTATGAAGGTAAATGTGCAAAAAACAAATATTATGGTTTTCAGTAAAGGATACAAACTAAAAAAAAACGAAAAATGATATTACAAAGGAAAAAAGTAGAAATCACTAATGAAATTAAATATTTGGGATTTAAAATTAATAGAAATTATAAATGGAACAAGCACATTGAGATGACAAATTGTAAGGGAAACTAGCATTGGGAAGATTTAAAAATTTAAAAAGGATATCAGATTTAAGTCTGGGAAGACTGCCAGACTTATGTTGGAAGGAAAATTTAAAATATTTCAATGTTATGATTAATTCAATTATGATGTACGGTATTGAAATATGGGGTCTAGAACCAGAGATCAAGCAACTACAAACTGTCAAAAATGAGATGTGCAAATATTATTTAGAAGTACCTACAGCAACAGCTAATGTCGGGGTTTTATGGGAATTAGGTTGTAAAACGGTTGTAGCAGAGAGCATCCCCAGGGTATTTAAATATTTTTGCCAATTGAAACAACGTACAAAAGGGGAGCTAGTTTCAAAACGTTTTGAATATCAATGTTATAATAAAAATAGTAATAACTGGGTAAAGCAAGTGGAAAGTGAAATTGAAAGAATAGGTTTGGGATGGATAATTAGAGATTCTACTTTACCTGCCCATGTGTTGCATAAAATAGTGTCAAAAAGAATTAGAGATATTGAACGTCAGAATATTCATGCGGGAATGGATAATAAGGTGTCATTAATTTTTTTAAGGGAGAATAAATTATATTATAACACCGAACCATATCTGAATATATTAAGTAGAAGAGAAATAAAGGCAATGGCGTGGTTCAGACTTGGTGTATGGCAGCTAAAAACTGAAAGGAAGGGATATAAAAATAATGTGTGCATGCTGTGCGGAGATGAGGAGAGTTACAAACTATCATGATTGATTGTAGAGTTCACGAAGAGAAAAGAGTTTTATTGAACAATATAAATAACCCGCTGAAACAAAATCTTTATAATCAGTTGGAATTAAAAATGATTGCCAGGTTTTTAGTATTTGTAGGCAAAATTATAAAGATATAAATTATGTACCAAACAGGATAGAAGAATAAAAACATTATTTGTATGTAATTACATTGTTAAGAATTTCATAAGTAATGAAGATACATTGTATGGTAAATTGTACATTATATTGTGATATGGAGAGAGCACATGATTCAGTGTTGGGCATTTGTCAATCAAAATTAAATATTAAGGTCGTATAGCTTTAAAGGCTCGACCGTTAAGTGTGTATAAATAAATAAACTTTATTAATTAAAATTAAATATATTGTCAAAATTCCAAGTTCAAAGAAAATCTGTTGAATGGAAGTGCGGATTTACTGTACAGTTTTTCATTTTCGGCGATTTTCTCTATAAAAACACCGACAGATTTCATTACACTTGGTGTACTAACTATAAATACAGAGACATATAATTTTTATTTGTACCTTTTTTCCAAGCTAGTTCTTCAAATGGTTTTAGGAGAGGGTAAGGTTATGCTTTCCTGAAAAAAGTTTATTTATTCAATTTTGATTCCACCACTGATATAATATTGAAGGCAAATATACATTAGGAAGAGAATTATAAGTCTGAAGAAAATTTGTTTATCAGAACTATGTAAATTGCAATAGGAGGAAGTCGCGTCGTGTGTGGCTTACATCACAAACTCAAAATGGATGCGTTGAAACATTGATTTTTGGGTATTTTGATCTGGGATGTTAGGCAAATGTCATTGCAAGGACTACACAGAGAAAGTAAATAGCAAATGCGTATGAATAAGAACAAAAGACAGTGAGTACGGAAGCTTATTAAACGGGTATAAATACGGTAAGTGTTCAAGCAATTCCATTATACTAAACCAATTATATTTAATAGTTATTTAAACAATTGGTCTTCTTTTTTTTGTGTAAATATGATGGAAACTGTTAACAACTAAATGTCTCATTTAATGACTATGCACTCTATGGGTCAATAAAGGAACTATTAACAATGCGATTTCCATGGTGATTTGTTTAAATAAGTTACTGAAGATCACATTGGTTATATAAATTGTTATCGAGTGTGTTCTGTGTTTATTAAAATAGTTTAAAATTTTCATTTTTTATTTCTGAAGAATCCAGACATAATGGAATCAAGAAAGCAAAGTTCGCTGTTAAGAGACAAGCAAATGAGTTTAAGTGAACAAAGTGCACAAACATCAGGTAAAGTGGAATGCAATTTTAGTCCTTTCCAGGCGGACAATGGTAACAAATCGCTCAATGCACAAGACGTAAATAAGTCCGCGACTTTAACCGTGAACAGTAGTGAATCGTGTGATGATTCCAATGAAAATGAGGACTGTGAAGATAGCGCCGGTTCAGTGGAGTATTTGGAGGCTGAAAAGCCTGATGAAGATGAAGATGTAGAATCGGAGGATGCGAGTGAGGGTGACCAACAGTCAGATGGAGATAGTATTGTTGAAGATGAAGGCGTTGAGCAAGGCAGCTCCAGCAGGAATATTGCAGTTCTTGCTAAACAAAGTACCATCACGCGATCAACACAAGAAGTTGGCGATTATAACGAATTAGAAGATCAACTTACTCCAGATTTGATAAATACTGTGAAAACTAAATTAGAAACATATAAAGAGCAAAAAGAGATGTTCAAAACTGTACAACTGGACTTTTTACCTGGGGAAGACCTTTCCGATTTACTTTTCTTATCGGAGACAAACCAAGTGAACACTTCCTCAGAAATGAGTAGTTCTGGCACAAAAATTGAAACCGACTTATTGAATGAGCTAAAACGTATGAAAATGGAGTTGAAAACTCGAACGAAACAGCTGGATAAAGCTTCAGAACTGATGAAAATGATGAGGAAAGGTCTGTCGGATCGCGGTACCTATATCAAGTTGTTGATCCAGGATAACAAGAAACTACGCAAAGAGGTGAAACTGGCAATGAACCAA
The DNA here is from genome assembly GCA_011037195.1 of Triatoma infestans. Classification (NCBI taxonomy): domain Eukaryota; kingdom Metazoa; phylum Arthropoda; class Insecta; order Hemiptera; family Reduviidae; genus Triatoma; species Triatoma infestans. Next base: position 25,208 of record JAAEAF010002640.1, on the reverse strand, counting down.
CGACAAACTATCTGGGAAAAATTTGCCAACGAGGCTGAAGGCAGTGATGCGTTAAATGAGCTGGATGTCGCGCAGTCGGCTGATTTTGAGTAAGTTTCCGTATTTCAACGTAGGAAATAAAAGAATATGGAAGGATTCAGTCAAGTTGAAGCAGATGCTTTGGGTACATGGCAAAGGTTCGTTCTTTATTTAGTTTCTTAACTTATTTTCTGTGTTTTCACTTGAAAAAACATCTATGAAACATTCACATTGCTTTCACCCTTCTGATTCATTAAAATTTCTTAAAATTTGTAATTTTATAAGTTAAACTCGTTACAATAGTTTCTGGCTAAAATCCAGAATGGTGCCCCAAACCATGGCGCATCAAGCGTTGCTTGATGTTGATGCTGACCAATTTGCCGGGCCGAAAAGTGGTCATATTCGGTTATTTCCCACAAGGTTCGCTTGCCTTAATAATGTGACCCAACTAGTGCAATATTAGCCGCTCGCCAGGCCGCGTAAATTGAAACTGTGTGCAATGTGTAGGTTATATTAATCAAAAAAATATTTTTATTCTGTTCGTTAAAGATTTAACGGTAAAATTTTTTTTATTCAATATTATTTTTTATAGAATAAAAATATACAATAAAATATACATTATTTTGTAGCTTTATCAAGATGGGTGGTTAATGTTGAATACTTCAAAAAAATTGTTTTTCTCAAATGAATTACACAAAAAAATTGAAATAAAAAAACAAAGGGCTTCCATTCCTAATATTATAATTCAGCAAATACTGACAGTACTTGATTTCTCAAACAAGTAATTATAATGAAAAACTTATTCAAAAATATTGTGAAGCTAAAACTCGAAGAATGGAGTGGAGAAAGAATTATTCAAATAATTTAATTTTTTTTTTTTTATGTTTGTTATTTGAGAATTCTTTTTTTTGTATAACAGAAAATATCTTAAAAATATCCATGTGAATGTATTTTTAATTACAACATACATGTGAATGTAAACATGTAAAACAGGCATACAAACATACAAATAGTAAGAGAGTTTATACATTCAGGTGCATTGTAGATTGCATTGATGATATAGACTGCATTGATGTTTATGAGGTAAGAAATAGGAAAAGGTAAGTTGGTTGTATTAGGAAGGAAGATACTCAGCCCTACTACAGTGTAAAAATAAAAAAACTTTCGGATTTTTATTTTTATTTTTAATCATATTATCTTAATAGAATGGATGTTTGATTTCAATCATCCGTTTGTAAAAAAGCAATATGCTGCTATAGATTTTCAGGAAGGGAATAGCTAAGTGGTTAGCGTACTGTCCGCCCACGCGGAGGACCAAGGTTCGATTCCAGCTGTGCTGTCCATAGATTTTCTCTTCCTAGGAGCCTCTACAGCTCACTGTCCGGTGACGGTCAGTGTTGCCTGTAACGAGAGAGCACTGTGTGGAGCCGGCAGTGCACTGAGAAGGCTCCGGGCGCCAATGACCATGAATGTTGACGGCCTTGAATTATAAAAGAAAAGAAAAAAAAAGATTTTTTCTTCTTATGAACAATTGCATGCCCAGCTTCATGTTAAGTTTGTTAAAAGTTATTCTTATATTTAACAAACCCACGCCATGATATGATTGGGTTTTAGATATGTTAGAATTGTATCGGAATTTTGTAACTACTAATTATTATTACATATTTACAATTAGCAACCGGGTGAATCATTTCACCTTGTTATTAATATTCAAAATTAAGCGGGTAGTTCCTCCATCTGACATGCCGCTTGCTAGCCTATCTCCTGCGTAGTTCCCCTGTTTGACCCAGAGATGCCGCTGCCACCATCAATGTTTAACGTTGCCCAGCTTATCCTCTAACCTATATTATGTAAATATATCGCACTGCCAAATTAACTGAATCCTACCTACATAATATAGTATGATATTTCTTGTTAGTATTTCAGATTCACAATCAGCTGATTATGCTCTCTGTATCTTTTGTTTAATAAAAGTTGTATTTATTTTTACTTTATTCCTTAATTTAATTACGCCCTTAAATGTGTACAAATAAATTGTATGATGAATCGATCTCTAATAAAACCCAAGGTAAATACCTACTATCTCTAAACCAAATTTCGATTTTTTCAAAAATGACAACATCGATTTAAAATGGCTATCACTTTTATTGGAAACATTTATCTAGGAAGATTAATTTTTGAAGGGTGGGGACTGAATGTTGTGGTTTCCTCTAAGGAGCCATTTCCATCACCGGCACAATATTAAGGTACATTAAATGCATTAGTAGAATTCCAAGTTTGAACAAAATCAGTTGACCGTACGAGCAGCATTATAGGTGTCTGTGTTTTTTTTAAATTTTCTGAAACAGCTCGAATGATTCTCCCTTAAGCTTGTAATACTAATTGCCAAGATATTTATTTTGTCACCACTAATTCAAACCTCTTTTAAGAAAAACTGAATTTTTATTTGGATTCTGAGGTATGGGTTAATTAGATTTAACTTTTGTCTGGGGGGAGTACTCCCATTTGGCCTTTATTCCGCAAATTAGCCAGTCCACATTTGCTGTTTACATATGAATCGGAACATGGAGTGAGTTGTGCTGTGCTAGACCTACAAACGGGAAAAACTCTTAAATTTAGGCTCCCAAATATTGTTTCGGCACTTATTTCGGAGAAGGTAGCTATCTCTAAAGCCGTGGTTCTGGTGTAACAGATGTATAAGAAGTATACCACTAATAGTGGTTTTCTGTTACTAGAAAAGGGCACTCCAAAAAATAAGCCAACTCGGTGATTTAACAGACCTCATTATTAATGAAATAGCAACACATTTGGAGAATGCAATGGCTACGGTTGAAAGGAAAACGCTAGGAATCGTTGGCAATGAAAAAGTCTATATTATAGCGGAAAAAGCCTACTCTGTGGGAGAACACATTCCTGTAATGATCTCAGGAGATTTGGTAAGTGTCTTGAAGAAATGTTTAAATGCATGACAAAAGTTGTATGATCGGGAAAAGAGATATAAACTGATATTACGCCGTCATACAAGCGCAAATCTGCAAAAAGCCTTGGTTTGTCGCAATGGAAGGAGAAAGGCCTTTGTGTACAATTATACTAAGGCTTAGGTTTAACCATAATCTCACGAAACCGCGTCTAAATAAATTAAAGTGACTGCCACAATGTGACTGCGGTAGCGGAGATGGCTACGCCAACCATGTAATCTTTAGTTGCAGTAGATAAACAAAAGCCGCAAAAAGTCTATCTGTATGCCCTTGAAGCATTAAATCTATTGTAGCTACAATGAAAACAGAAGCGCTACGATGTATTTATAACTTCATTACTAGAAATAAATAAAAATATAGGATGAAGAAGCAAAAGAATAACTCCATGACAATAGGTAGTAAAATCACATTTTACCTCCACCAGACACCTCAAACATAGAAAAATATTTTTAAAGACAGAACAAAAGTAATATGACAGACATCAGTGAACAAGCACACATACGTTGTTTCATAAAAAGAGCTTAGAGCTCTGTAGCTGAAAGCATACAGCGTTCAAGATTACCCTATCTCCAGTAAGACCTGGAGAAGATAGCGGAAGATGATGCACACTCACTATATAAAAAAAAAAGTTGAAAAGATGGGGCTGGTTGTTTACCACCAACATATTGAGTTGCAGCATGTAGAGCTAATAGTAGTCAATAATGTCCATATGTTGGATTTTTCCAGCCCTCAATAATAAGAATTGGTTAATGTCAGTAATAAAACCACAAACACATAATTAAATAAATAAAAATTTAATGTTTAAAAACCTTTAATCCTTTTAGTTTATTAAACTCGATTTTCTCCCACTGTTTAAATATAAAACCACAAATTATACGGCGTCTCTCTCAACATATTATTAATATCATCATTTATACATAAACAAGCATGATAAATAACAAACGAATACATTTTGACTTGCTCTAATTATTTATTTATATATCATCTCTTTCCTTAAACTTTGCATTGCCTTCAAATGTTATCTATTCTGAGTATAGTATACTCCTTAAATATCTTGTCCCCTCTTCCCAATATAAAACACTAAGTTGAAGTGAACTCTCTACTCGAACTTGATAACTTTTCTCTGACGGTAAATGCGAAACTGGTCAGCAACATCAAAAATATGCATACCTCGATTGGATAAAATCCCAGATGTTATCCAGCACTATTGCGGACCCCTCCACACATTCAATAAACCCACATGGAGTGAAAACTCCAAGTGTGAAGAAAATTTGTCATTTGGAATTTTGGTACTGGCAGTAGGAGAAAATGGTGTGAACATTCCAAATCAGATTGTGTTACACAGCCAGTCCAACCATTGCAGCCATCACAATATTCACATATCACAACCATCTCATTCTGCAGTTTTCATCTATAAAAATGTAATTGTCCTTGATATTATGAAAACAAGATCCAGGCCTAAATATTATATACTCAAGTATACTAAACTTTAAAGAAAATCGTCGATGAGTTTTCCACCTCAAAATATATGTACATAATTACAAGATATAATTGTCAAGAGTAAACTGTTGAGAATTATAGCCGCTATCGATGTATGATTATATATCGATTTGTTTTAATGTTTGGAAAAAGAATATTTCTTTTTTTTGAGTCACATGATTTCGTGGGTCGTGTTGTTTACGTTCTTACTATCATCCTTGTTTTTTTTGTGTTTTACTAATCGGTATGTGCCTAATGTTTTGATTCACTTAATATGCAAGTTTTATTGTTTAATTTGAGAATAAATTGTGTTTTTTTCCTCGACTGTATATTTATATATGTTTATTTTTTTGAGAACCCCAACATAAACATTCGTAATCTGTAATGGTGGCAACAGCGGTATGGGGAATGAAAGACCACCCCTAACTGATCATGTTTTATGATCTAGTTATCCGTGGATATATATTTGAAAGTCATATACAGTGTGACTGAGTGGCGATAGCAGTGCACTCTGTAGGCAGGAGGAGGGCCCGACTGCTACAAACTACATAAAACTACAGAGGATGTGGTTTGTGGTAACATTCTACAAGCAACTGCAGTTTTTTAAGCAAGTTGACATCATTCTGTCGGTTTGTTAGTCACTTACATCTTTCTTTCTTAATATTTATGATCTAAATACTGTTACCAATAATACAGATCTATTCCTGCAATATTTTATGGACTTATTCACACGGCTTTACATTATTTATAAGTACAAAGTATCTCAAAATGGAAGAAAATCTGGTGCGAACCGTGCACGCTACTTTCTTTTACTCCAGTGCTTATTTTCTACAAATTACAAATTATTATTGTATGTTTGAATCTCTTCAATTTATACAATGTGACAATCCAAACTTAATAAAGCGATTTCTTGAGGAAAGCATAACCCCCCCCCCAACCACCAAAATCTTCTTTAAAAAAATTTTCTCAGAAAAAGTTTCAAAGAAAAGTTTCAAGGTCTCTGTATGTATAGTTAGTAATAACTAAAGGAGATCTCGAGGAGCGGTCAATAAAATGTACACTTTTTTTTAAATCTTTTCCAACGTTTCGACAAGTTTATTGTCTTCTTCAGGGATAAAGATAAAAAAAATGTTAATCGGTGTTGGATATATTTTCCATAAAACAAACTAAACTCAAATTATGTAATAAACAGAGAGAGTTACTAACTGTATGAGCTACATCATCAGAAAAATATATCCAACACCGATTAACATTTTTTTTATCTTTATCCCTGAAGAAGACAATAAATTTGTCGAAACGTTGGAAAAGATTTAAAAAAAAGTGTACATTTTATTGACCGCTCCTCGAGATCTCCTTTAGTTGTTATTAGATCGGTCGAGAATCTTCATTAACATAGTTAGTAATCCAAGTTTAATGGAACCCGCCTTGATGTCTTCATGGACAAAATCAGAGAAAACAAAAAATCTGTTCAGTCAAAATGTACTTCTGGTCCATAGTTTTTGTTTCAAAGTCGGAATTTCAACAACATACTTAATTCTAATATGCTTTAGATGATAGGATTATATAATAAACTAAGATAGCACTATAGAGAAAACATAGCACTCCTCCTCCGCCAAAAGCACACTTAAATGAATTTTCCCGAAGAAATGTTTCAAATAAAAGTTGTAGCTCTTTGTATGTGGAGTTGGTATAAAGTAAAATTGTTGGAGCCGTTTTCGAGAAAATCGCAAAACCAGTCAATAAAGTGGTACTTCCGGTTGAGGAATTTTTACAGATAACTTCCTAGGTTTCTGCGGCCATTTTCATGAAAAACACTTGAGTTTCTAGGGTCAGATCGCGTCATGGTTTGCCGAAAACAGACGTTCCGCCCATGTTGCAATGTGCCTCTTCAGGTCATTACACCTTGAAAGCTAATAAGGCAATGACCCTGAAGAGGCATATTGCAAGAGGGGCGAAACGTCGGTTTTTTGGCAAACATTGGCGCGGTCTCAACCCAGAAACTCAAATGTTTTTTAGATAACTTCCTACTTAACCCACTGTGATACCCAAAAGAAATGTCAAGTTTGAACTTTCAGCGATTTTTCGTTTTTGAGCTGTGCTGTTCACATACCTGCACACATACGCTGACCAATTTTTAAGAAAACACCTTTTCGCACTCATGGGACCTCAAAACATCTACATCCGATGACATCTCAATATCGAAAATTTGACACGATCGCAATACTTTCTCTTTCCAGCTGTAACCGGAAGTAAAGAAAATATCGTGATTCATCAGCATTGAAGAAAATAGGTATGGTATTCGCAATTCGAAAAAAATTCAATTATATTTTCTTATTTGATATCTGCATACAATATTAAGGAAGATTACGAAAGTAAAAAATTCTACTTATTTACTGAAAATGGGTGTTATAATCAAGATGACCCACGCCCTATATTCAACAAGTAAGCTACAGAATGCGCTGAACTATGCGCATAAAAAGACAGTATTAAAGTTTCTAAGGTAAACGACCCTGGTTATAGTAAAGGTTATGTTACAAACTGTAACAAGTGTTATTTGCTACAATGGAGTTCGATGTCTTCAGAAGAATGACGACCGTAGACCTCCTGCTGCTTTCATTAGTAACTTTTTTTTTACTTGAAGATCTATGATTGATGAGCTGGATGTCAAAAAAAATAAAGGTGAACTAAGATTCAGAGTGAAAGAGAAGCGTACAAAAGTAGGATGGTGAGGTTACCATGGTTAAGGTTATAATTAACAGGAACAAAATGTTTGGAAGATCATTAGTAGAGTGGCCTCCTCCACTCTCTTTTAACAGCCGTACTATGTTGTATCGCCGGCACCACCTCAGCCGGTACTACATCGACCGCCTCGACTGTTTTGTCAATCGTTAACTGTTTGTACGATCACCGGTGCTTCCATGAAACAGATAGTATGTTACGTGGTAATGATAAAACAGCGGGTACTGAGCAGGAGCACATTAATTTAGGCACCACTGGCATTTGTTTTTACTCGTCATCAAATTGCATATGTGATGGTTAATATTTGTGCGGGGCACGTAGACAACATTGGGTTGTCATGTCAACATTCAATGAATTCCATTTAACCAATGGAACATCAGTGCAATAGATCGATAACGATGTGTACAACACCAACTACTGTGGTTTGCTTTGGATCTGCGTGGTGATACGGTAAACCAGCGTTTAACTGCTGTCCTAGGAACGGAAATCCCCATCTATAAGCAAACTTCCCTTGAGCTCAAGAAGAAGTATGGGAAACTGCTCAGCTATACAATTAGTAGCACACTTGTATAAACATTACATACATTCCATAAAAGATCTTATTTTACCCTTGTCTTTACAAATACATACAACGCAAATAAATCTTTGTTGATCAATTTAATTCAGTTATTTTGTAAGTGTTTTGCACGGCAAGAGTTGTATGATCGGGAAAAGAAAAATAAAGCTAGATATTACGCCGACATACAACTACGAATCCCCAAAAAGCTATGGTTGTCGCAATGGAAGGAGAAAGGCATTATTATACAACTATATTGCGACTCAGGTTTAACCATAATCTCACAAAACACTATATTATATTATTTCACAGCAATTGTACATATTACGTGCAAATATTTGAATGTGTGGTAATGTAGAGGAAGTGAGTATATGTGGTGTTGAGCTAGATTTTGTCACAATGAGTGTACTGGTCTCAATTACTCTCAATTTGTGGGTGGAATACCCCGTTGGGATGTCCCCACGAACATCAAGGTAAGCTGAATTTAAATGACCCATGACGCATTTGTAAAGTATAGAGCATCTCACTGACTTCTCCCAGTAGTCACTTCTTCACAAGTCATCGCAATTCATAGAGGGTCTGCTGATTAGCTGATGGATGCAACTCTGTCCTAGCCTGCCTACCGGAAATACTCGTTCACAACACACTACACAATTTGTACACTCACAGATAGTGAAATATGAGCGAACAACAATAGATCTTCTAGGTCGTAACGGACGTCATTTTAGCCACTTGCTCCAAAATCTATCTATCCAAACCATAGAATAGCAAGCGCCATCTTTAAGAGGGGAGAAAACATAACAAAACATGGTCAAAACACACGGCTTCCACCGCCGTGACTTCCGGTATTCACAACCCCGAGACCTAATGTAATGGATCCAATCGCCAGCAGATTCTGCACACAAAAGCTAGACTCAATAGTTCTATTAGCAACCGCATCAAGGCACCACTACTGAACCTTCAAGCACAGTCAAATACGCATTACACTCTCTGTGTTACGCCTACTACAAGTAGGCTTCAACCGATAGCATACACATATTGTAGCCATTTAAGGTTCCAAGCCAGGCACACTAGCTGGCCATCGGCAAAACAAGCAAGAGTTTCTAACTAGGCATATCACTCTTCGAGGGACGCAGAGCATCAACGCTAAACTAAATTCATCACGCTACCAACCAATCATCATTACGATTTGCTAGGTCATTTTACAATCATTAATCAGTTTTATTTTGTCAGTTCAAATTAGTTTTATATTCTCTCGTTAATCAGTAAATTCGTTGAAAAGTCAATACACAACAGTACCCTTTTCACATGTTCTCATTTCGTTGTTGGTCAACCGTCATTCTACCATCGTACTAACTGCAGCTTTCTGACTTTACTTACAATGCTGGCCAACATCGGCTGGAACCAAACCTGAATGTAATCCAGGGTTGGTCGCATCAGGCTACCATAGCTATCTCCGTATAGCTGCTGAGACGTTCTCCCTCCTCCTCCCCCACACCCAAATCAACCGCCATCCTTGGGCAACATACTTACTGAAGACCGTATTGGAAATGTATCAGTAGTACAACATTATCTATGGCTAAATTATACCAAAATATGCTGACATATTTTCACCCATTACAAGATGTCCTCTAGTATATTTAGGAATAATTCTTTGGTTACAATTTTCCAGCTGAACAATCACATTGAAAATAATATTCAATGATTATGGAAAACTGGAAACATTGTAGCTGAGAGAAATTACCAGAACAAATGAAAATAATTGGATAATTTGGGAAAATTGACTGGTTTTGGATATAAATTGTTTGCGCGCGCATCTTAAAAAAAAAATATGCATTTACACTGGTGTTAGAAGGTCTGGTGGGATTGTAGCAATGATCAGACTGCTATTATTCTAGCTGATTGGATCAGCATCTGTAGTAAATAATATTGAACAGTTGTGACTGGAATGTAGGTCATGCCTTGCTGGAGGACTATTGATAATAGCTTTAGACTTGGATGGGCAGGCTGTTATAACGCAGCCAAAATGGCGATATAATTTAAAAGCATTTACTAAAAATTTAATTGACTTTATGATAAATACGTACAAGAACCAAAACTGCAGTAAAACGGCATTTTTTTAGAAAACAAGGACTCCCAGCTCCCGTAAAATTCCGATTAAATCAATTTTCTCGGAATCGAATGTAATTGCAATTCTATTCAATTGGAATTGGAATTAAATCTAATGCGATTGACCGGATAAGTGTACTTAGTATTCCAATTCTAAAGAAACCCGTTGGTGTCTTTATTCAGAAAATGACGATAACAAAATTTGGTGTGACACATACACAGACAACTTTCTCTTACGCCATTTAACACACTTTTATATTATATATATTATATAGTATATATATATAATATATAATGACAAATTTCCTTTAAACTCAAATTTTACATATTTGTGATCACATAAATATAGAGGTGGTGGGGGATATAAGTACCAACTATGCTACTTGACAGGTAGAGAAGTGGTGATTATTATGAGAGCGCTCTAAGAACACTGAACAACTACATATAACATTTGAAATTAACGCCCCAAATTCCGCACAACTAGCCATAATAATTTCTTTCAGAAAAATGTTCCACACATAAATGATACGTTTATATCCATGCAGCAAGCCATTCCATGTTTGCAGAAAATCGTTGTCCGCCATCTTCGAGAAAATTCCAAAACATTCAAAAACCTATTCTGTAAAAGTCGCACTTCCTGTTAACCAATTTTCTTCCAATTTGAAATTCTATCCATGCTTCTAATGTGTAGTAATATTATGTAGATGGTAAAACCGTATATTATACTATTATACCACAAAGTGGCACTCTAAAAGCAACCATAACACTACTCAATTTTCCCAAATAAAAGTGAAAATGTTTCAAATAAAAGTGTTAGGTTTTTTTTGTGAGATAGCAGAGGAATTATAAAGAAAATCATCGTTGGAGACGTTTTGGGAATCGCAAAAAACTGGAAGAAACCATTCAGGGAAATCGCACTTCCGGTTGATGAATTTTGCCCGGAATCTTGGTGTCTGATGCGGTTGTAGTGTCTAAACGGAATATAACAAATTTGTGCTTCCTTAGACTCTTCGTTTTTAAGATAAAACACACACACACACACACACACACACACACACACATACGCACAGACCATTCGTTAAAAACATTTTTTTCGCTTTTCAGGGGACTCAATCATGTATTTCCGATACATGAACTCAGTTTCAAAAATCTGACACGATCGCAACACTTCCTTACTACGAGGAGTGAGAAAAAGTGAAAAACGAACTTGATCTGCACAACATAAATGCCATATCTCGGAAGCTTTTTCCAAGAAATCGGAAACACTAAAAAAAAATCCATTTAACAAAATAGTCACTTCCAACTGAAGGATTTTGACTGATGCTTCCTATATATTTTGATTGATAACTGATATTATGCATTCAGAATATCAGTTTTTGCCTCCTGATATCCGATCTTGTCGGATTTTCGAATTGACTTTCCACCGGAAATACGTTTTGAGATTCTCTGAAAGGAATAGGAAAATTCGTTCATGCATCGCATGGGCCTGGCAATGGATAGCCAGTGTAGGTTTTGTCAGGAAGAAGACGAAACAGCACTGCACGTTCTGGGTCAGTGCGAGGGGCTGGTATGACTGAGGTATCGCCTCTTAGTAGAGGAGAAGCTGGCGCCTGCAAGCGTCAACCAGAGGCCTCTCGGGTCTATTAAGGCAGACAGGACTCGAGAGGGTGCTCTGATGGGAGGTGCTCTTAACCGACCACCTAGGAGCCTCCCCAGATTCCAAAGTTCAACTAAAGGACAGGGCTGGAGAGGGGTCTCCAACTTAGGGGGTGACAGACTTGACAGAGCAAATCTGTGTTGTCACACTGTCTGAAAAACGCATCCTGAAGATGGGCGAACCCCGAACCGGTCGATGATCACAAAATGAAGCAGGCTACCATGGAAAATGTCTCTCATAGTTAACTATTACTTTCTCGGAGTGTTGTTAAAGCTGTTCTCTAGTGAACATCTCTCTCAAAAGGTTTCTTTTCAAAAAGGCTTAAAAACGTTACTTTATTTTGAAAATTTGCAGACAAAAAATAATGGCATCTGGTGGCTGTGTTAAAATTTCTTAATTTTTTATCGAGCCGTTTGGCAGCTAGTTGAGCTTGAAATAATTTGTTTAAAAAAGGTTTGAAACTTCTAACTAGAAACAGTTTAGAGTGGAGTATTTGTGGTGGGGATCTGTGTATGTAGGTAGAATTCATTATTGTTTTTGCAACCAGAATTATTCATTTATTATTTGTATTGTCATTGGGATTATTGAGCGCTTACAATATAATAAAAATTATTATACGAACTTTTTCTGCTTTGGATACATCAAAATTTATTGAATTGCTTAATCAACAAGACATGAATATAACGAGAATGTAGCTCGATCTATTTTCAATGTCAATTTCGCACAAAATTAATTATTCTAAAAAAATGTTTTAAATTAAAAGAAACTAGGAAATCAATTTCAAAAGATTTTCCAAAGGACGTGGCAGAAATTCGCAAAGCTTTTCGTCCAAAATTGATAGAAGCTAGAAAAGTAGAAGAAGTATGCAACAACCAAATATAATAGATTGATAGATAATTAAAGATGGTCAACAAACAATGAACAATCAAATTATAAAACGGATGCTATTTGATTCATCCCCCAAACAATGTGAAACATCGATTGTAAGAAATAAGAAGGAACAGCGTCATAAAAAAAGTAATTCTGATGTAGATAAAGCCTTGTTGAAGTCAAGATTAGAGCAGTTTAGTTATTCACCTCACCCGCCGTGAGAAAAGAACACAGACAGTGGAACAGAAAAAATCTTTCTTAACGATGGAAAGCAATCTCAAAAGGATAAGCCACTGGACATGTTGGTGTACAGTTTTCACGGCATGAAAAGCAAAAAAAATAAATTGGATTTCAAAACCACCTTTAAAAATTCGGATATACCTGATTCTACTTCACGAAACATTCGTGGAGGCGAAGGATCAAGAGGAATGGCAATCGACATTGAGATATTTGACGTGACAAAAAGAGATTCGAAATATGGAAGAGCATTAGGGGCGTCCCTTTATGGCATAAATTTAAAAGGTATAGTTAAAAAAATTTTTTTTTTTTTTGTAAAAGTAATGATATAATTTCGTTAAAAATAAAGTTGTATCTGTATATGTCCGGTGTATCTAAATTGCAGTAGTTGGGATCTAGATTTTCGGAATTTGTTTAATCTTGTTTTTGAAAATCAACATTTAAATATTGTCTTGATAGGGGACTTTAATAATAGGGTTTGCACATTGCAGCTTTTATCTGAAAATTATATTGGTGCAGAAGTTAATGTAGCTAATCTGGTGAGAAATTCCTAAGATTCGATAATTAATTCCAATCCCTTTACATAAATAATTTGGAAATGCATTTGGATGGAGGAGTTTGTCTGGAGAATAGGGCTATTGAATTGAATTCACACGACCTCCTCTTACTGCGAAATGGCAAATTTTATTTACAATTACAATTCTTATCAGTGTTTCAAACTGTCGGCATTTTTATGGAGAAAATCACAAAAAAATAAAAAACCTATTCCGTAAAGTCGTACTAACGATAAACTGATTTTCTTTAAACTGGGAATTTTGGCAACTTATATAATTCTAATTAATATTATGTAGTTGACAGAATTGTATAGCCCATTGTTGAATTGAAATAGCACATTAGAGGAAAACATAATCCTACTTCTTCACCAAATATACACTTAAATGAATTTTCCCGGAGAAATGTTACAAATAATAGCTGTAGCTTTTTGTATGTTAGTTAATATACTGAGTTTCAAGAAAATCGTTGAAGTTATTTGTGAGAAAATCACAAAAATTGAAAAAAACCATTCAGTAAAGTGGCACTTCCGGTTGATGGATTTTCCCCGAGAACTTCGTGTCTGGTGCGGTGGTAGTACCTAAACGGAATACCAAGTTTGAGCTTCCTGCGACTTTTCGTGTTTGAGATATTCTTTTCACACATCCACTCACACACAGACGCACACATACAAACCATTTTCTAAAACCACTTTTTTGGACTCAGGGAACCTCAAAACGTGTATGTCCGGTAAAAACTCAATTTCGAAAATTTGACCCACAATACTTCCTCTTTACTATTATTATTAGTAAGAGAAAGTAAATCTGGTGTGAAATACTCACACACCTTTCTCTTACTGCAGTTTGCAAATTGTAATTGACAAGTTTATAGTTAGTATACCAAATTTAACGAAATTCGACCGTGTTTTTCTGGAGAAAATTGAGAAAAGTGAAAAAATTGTAAAGTAAAAATGCCCTAATTAGAACATTCCGGTTTCCTAATTTTCTTAAAACTCGGAATTTTGGCAGTCTATTTGTTTCTAATTAATTTTGTTTAGATGATAATGACCTATGATAAGCACTTTAGAGGTAAACATAACCCCACCCCTCTCCCAAAAGTCCCCCTAAATGATTTTACCAAGAGAATTGTTGCAAATTAAAGTTGTAGCCCTTTTTATTTGTTGTTTACATGGCAAGTTTAAAGGAAATCGTCGGAGCGATCGAGAAAATTACAAAAATAAAATTCACTAAAGTGGCACTTCCGGTAGAACGATTTTTACGAAAAGCTTATTCTCAGATCTCCTAGTGGCACTTTTACGAAATATTAAGTTTGAACATTCTGCGATTTTTCATTTTTGAGATATGCTGTCCCATACAGATAGACAGGCAGACAGGCCAAATGCTAAAAACCACTTTTTTGGACTCAGGGACCTCAAAACGGATATTTCTGGTGAAAACTCGATATCGAAAATTTGACACTATTACTAGTGTACTACTTATTTGATTACTATTACTTCCTCTCACTAGGAGTAAGAGGCTTATTATTATTTTCTCTTATATTACTTTACGTTTACGTTACACTTTCCTAGTAAGAGAAAGTAATAAAAGAGTTCTGTGGAAATATGTATAGTTCTTAGCAATTGTATAGTTGGTGGAAACAATTTCGCATGTAAAGCAAGAGCCAATGGTACCAGCACTGCCAGTACTGTTCATGGTTATCGACCATTATAAAATATCTTACGGCACAAAAACCTGACTGCCACACGTTTCAGCTAAAAGGTTAGTGGCAATCTTCCTTATACTACATATATGACCCTTATTAAAGTAAAACTCGAAAAACTTGGTTTTTCAGTTAAATATGCCACAAACGTTATAAGCCCAACAACCAAGATTACGCTTCCATTATTCTTTGTTGACTTGTACCAAGGGCGTAATAATGAAGAAATATTCTCACTCCACAGTCTTCTTTATACCAGAATTAAGGAAAAGAATGTTTTAAAAAAAGACAAATTCTTCGATGCAAGTGATGCGAGGATGATCACACAAAATCCTACTGCAACCACTTCCCTAGGTGCGTGGAGTGTGCAGGGCTACATTGGTCAAGTGAATTCATTAAACCCCACGGATGACCCAGAGAAGTGCGCCAACTGCCAAGGAGATCATTCTATCAAGCAGATGAAACCATCTCTCAAGAAACCAATTCAATAAAGTTGGGGCCAAGCGACTTCCATCCATTTAATATGTCCCCTATTCAACAAACTTCCTCTCCCTCTCACCTACCTCATTATTCTAACATCTTTGCTCCAGCTATAATGAAACCTCAAAAACCGAAAACCTCTCAACTCATACCTCCATCAACGTCAGTAACCCATATCATTTCACTTCTTATACTTTCCTTGATGACTTTAAAACAATGATCAGCCTATTGATTACTTTTCTCGCTACTGTTGTGAAGGAAATGCTGCCCAAGTAATCATGAGTGCTCCATCGTTGCAACAGTCTCTTATCATTCTTCTCTGGAATACCAATGGCTGAAGTGATCACAAAGACGAACTCGACTTGTTATTATATAACAGGTGGATAGACCTAACATACTCGTAATTTCAGTAAGACACTTCATGAGCACTACTTACTTCTATATTAAGGACCCCGTAATCTACAGGGCGGACCATCCTGCAGACAGATCTCAAGGAGGGACTGCTATTCTCATTTGCCGATTCTTAGTTCACTTTCTGAATCCTAGAAAACATACTGAATCCTTGATGTCAACCTCACTCTCACTGAATAATCAACCTCTCCAGATTATGGTGGCAGCGGTATATTGTATTCCTAATAAAAGGATTTCTCAAAATGAACTCCTATGCTTCTTCCAATCTCTTGGTTCCAACTTTATAGCAGGCGGTGACTAGAATGCAAAGCACCAGCAGTGGGGATGCCGTGTTCAAACCCACAAGAGCGGACTCCCCTAAATGAATCTTCTTATTCTATAATTTTTCCTCCTAATTTCACTTATTGGCCAACATCCCCTCGTAAATTGTCCGACAGTCTACATATTTTCATATTCCAAAATAAACACTTCCTCTATCGATAATTTCTACTACATCTGACTTATCTTCTGACCACTCTCCCGTCTTACTAATCTAAACTCCCAACTACTTTCAAACCTAGTTCTTTATCTTATCACAGGGCCATCAAAGTGGGACCTCTTCAATAGAAGAATATTCTATAACTTAAATGATTTAAATATCAGATTAAAAACAGCAGAAGACATTGACGTAGCAGTAGATCATTTACTAAAACTATTCAACAAGCAGCAAGAATAGCCACTACTTCTCCAAGTCAAATAATTTCTGCCAAAATATACTATTACCGCTACACTTACGGACCTAACTGACGGAGAAAAGAAAATCCAGAGCAAGATGGCAACGTACCAGATTACCATCTGAACGCAGCCGTATATATCACCTAATGAGACATATTAAAATTAAAATACATTTATAAAAGTTCACTTCAACTTTAACAACTTCAACAGATCTCTATAGTACTGCAACATTTTTTCATATAAAGACTGTATTCCTCGACTTCAACATGACAGTTCTACCCGGGCGAAAACGACGTGACAAAGTTAACCTTTTTGCTGCTTACCTAACTAACGCATTTGTTCCTCATCGTAATATGAACGATCCAAGTACTAACTTAAAACCGAAGAGGACTTAACTCACAACTACATCTTACTTACCTTCTAAAGCTTTAATCCTCGTTTTTAACGTACATACGTACATCATCAAACAACTGCCGACCAGAAAGCTTGTTACGTTTACTTGATTGTTCCGGTGAACTAAGTGAAGATGGAGTAGGTTTATTAAAAGGCAATGATCAGTCTTCAATAGATTTAATTTCAAAGCAAACAACAAACACAATCAAGTGAGAACATTTAACAAGTGGTATTAAAGCACGTATCAATAATTTCATAATGATTGAATATTTTATATAAAACAAAACACAGATGAATTAGTAAGAAACAAACATTCACCCCTGCGGGTTTAATTATTGTCCAAAGAAAGTTAAAATCTAACACTATTTTAAATAAGCTTTTCTTTACAATCATATAGTACAAAACTACCTGTTGCCTTTTTCTGATTTCAAGGAACAAGACATATAAACAAGCAGATGATTTACAATCGAAAAATAAACTATTTATTTTAAAATTAACACACAGTTAATACAAAGACAAAAAGGATTTTTCACACAGCACATAAAAGATCGCTTCTCCTCACACAGTACACCGATACCCCGGTCTCTCACAATCTCGATAATCTCCTCCATTCTATCGATATTAATTTTATCGACCTCATGATTTTCCTACATATCGGTCATCCTGACTACTGGAATTGCCCTCAATTCCGAAATTCGTGAGCACCTGAATGTTGGGAACCTGATAATCATCCAGAAAACTTCTGGGGACCATAAGAAGTTCTTTTCCTTCCACATTTTTGTAAAGAATTCCGTTGATAGATTAAACGCTCTCAATTTGTTGCTTCTCGCCGGCTGATCTCTTTTCTACTTGCTTATCCAAAATTTTCTTCAGTATATGTAACCTTTCACCACTTAGCTGCCATATTTTCATTTCGTCTTCTTGGGTCATAAATGTGAATATTTCTCCTAATGCTTCCACGTCAGAGTGTCTTGTTCTTGATGTACAGCTCTGCTTAGCGCATCTACGTGCTGCATCTTCATCCCTGGCCTATAGTTAACTTGATAGTTAAATTTTTGCAATTGGTTATACCACCTACATGCATTTTTCGTTCTACTTGAATTCAAATAGATCAGGGCTTGACAGTCCGTAAAAATCGTAAACGGAACATCTATTGTCGAAGTCGTTCTATACTCCATACAATCCAGCAACTCCAGCCTACTCAAATGATAATTTCTTTCAGCATCCGAGGTCCTTTTACTGACGCAATATACCAAATGAAACTCACCGTCCTTACCTTCCTGCAGCAGCATACAGGCCAAACCGTCCTTGCTTGCATCAGTATGGAGTTCTGTCTTGGCCTTCGTATTGCACAACTGCAAGACAGGCTCTTTCATTAAGGCGTCTTTCAAATCTCAAAATGCATCCCGGTGCTCATCTTCCCATCGGAACGGTACATCCTTCTTAGATATGGAACGGTACATGCTCTTCGGGTGAATCCTGGTACGAAACGTCGAAAGAAACTGGTTAATCCCAAAATGCGTCGTACTTCCTGCGCATCCTTGGGCTCTGGATAATTTGCAATAGCCTCTGTTTTCTGCAGACCTGGCTTGAAGCCACCTGCTGATATTACGAATCCTAAATATTCCACCTCCCTTTTGCCAAAATAACACTTCTGAAGTCTTAACGTTAGCATGGCTGCTTTCAAGGCTTCCAACAGGCTCTTCAACCGCATGATCATGTCTTTCCAAATCTTAGCTGGTATTAAAAGATCATCTAAATAGCAAAGGGCCACCACGTTCTTCTTCAGATGTCCGAGGGCTTTATTCATCATTCTTGTGAATTTATAAGGTGCATTTTTCAGACCGAACACCATCCTTTCGAACTGGGCATGTTCATCAGGAGTGATAAAGACTGTTTTTTGTTTTGCATTTTCATTCAGTGGAACCTGTAGATATCCGTGAGCCAAATCCAACGTCACAAATAATTCTGCTCCGCTTAGGGACTCCAATTGTGAATCTATATCTGGGATTGGGTATGTTTGGGTAATAGTTTGTTTGTTAAGTTTGTTTGTTTGATAGTCGACGACAAATCTTGGTTCTCCATTTTTTTTTTACTAGTAGTACAGGACTTGCATAGGGTGACTTCGATTCTGTTACGATACCCGCCTCTTTCCACTCCTTTAGATTAGATTCTAACGGGAGAATTGGCTCTTCAGCCTACGCCACCGCGACACCCCAAGGATCTCCACTCCTTTACAATATTTGTTATTTGCCTTCTCTCTATAGAACTAGCTTTATAAGGTTTCATTTGAACAGGTTTGCTTCCTGGTTCTTCTTCTATTTCCATCTCAGTCAAATTTGTTAATCCTATCTCTGAAGTCTTTTCCGCGAAGCACATCGGGTACTCGTTTAGTAATTTCACTAATTCTTCTTTACGTTCCTCCGTGACTTCTGGACCAATTTGTATTTCTTCTTCTCGTATTTCTCTTTGGAGGCCTATTTTACGTGCACCTGTTTTATTTTCTTCCAGAACAAGGATGTGACCATTATCAATTACTGCTCCTTTATCAGTGTTGTTTCCTTTGTCTTATTCCTTGCCAATAAATGGAACGTTTCGTTCCTGCTGAGGCTTCCACTATGTTTATACTCACCGGAGGTAGACTTACACTCTCCTTTGCCTCAATTTTAATTCTGCCACATTTCTCTTCCGTTTGAAGATCTTTAAATGGGTCATCCTCACGATACCCAATCTTTAATTTTTCCTCTATGCTAAAGTAAGCAATATGTGGTTGGTCCAGCTAACTCCTCCCTACAATAACTCCTAAAAGTGAATCTGAGCTTTGTCCGGTACTACTAAAACTCTTATTTCTGTTCCCAGAACGCCATCAATTCTAAAACGCCAAGAACTGCATCCTTAACCATAGTAATACAATCTCGACCGCCAAAACCAGTAAGGGTCACATTTATTGGTACTTTCTTCAAACTCAGTCTATCAACAGAAGATTCTTTTATGGTACAATCACCTGCACCAGTATCTATTAACCCAGGAATACCAATTCCATCATTTACTCGCACCTTCTTAATATATTTCCTGAGTGATGACTTTTTGTTTTTAATCCCAACTGTCAGCTGTTCTTTTTTGTCACATTCGCCCTGATGGGCGAATTCAGATGCCCAAATTTTCCACATTTTCGACAGCTTCTTTCCTTTTGACCGGAAGGACATTCCCTAGCAAAGTGCCCAACTTCCCGCATACAAAACATTTCCTTGGTGTTAAAGTCTCCAATCTTCTTTCCCTAGGTGGGATGTTTACTTGGAGCATAGGTTGATTTTCTTCTACGAAGTCTCTTTTACTACCTTTCTGAAATCCACCGAATTCTTAGCCCCATTGACATTCCATGTTCGTCCTTACTTATTTTAATTTTCGTAATTCTCGCTTTATTTACACGCTCAAATGTTTCAATAGAGTTTCTTAGTCATCACCATCCCTGTGAGTGACTGATAGAAGATGGTCACTTAAATCTTTCGACCACAATCCTTCAATTAACTGCAATTTGGCATCATCAAATGATAAGTTGAGTCTTCTACGCATTCGCATCTTTTCTTGGAAGTAATCTTCCGTGTCTTCATTTTTCTTCTGCACTCTATTCAACATCTCTTTCCATTTGTTGCTTACGTCAACTTGCCCAAGTTGTAGACCCTATTGCGTCTTCCTTAGAGCGAAAACAGATGTTTTCACCCACCCTGAAAACAGGTGGCGAAAACAGTGTGGAATGAAAACAAGTGTTTGGGTGTTTTTCTGGATATGGCTCAGGGCCTTTGTTCTTGTGCTCTCAAACTTTTTGCATAAAAAATCAAAAATCATCTTCCATTTACTTATTATCTAATCAACAAATCTTACTTACCCATCGGTATAGTGGAGTTCGTCAAGAAAATGCCTTTTCCTGCTTCATTCCTGGACACTGTATTGAAGGATTTTCCAGTAAACTGCGATTTTCTCGAAATTGGCTCCAACGATTTTCTTTAAACTTAATACATTAACTACATATGTAAAGAGCTACAACTTTTATTTGAAACATTTTTTCAGGAAAATTCGTTTTTCCAGGAGTTTTGGGAAAGGGGTGAAGTTCTGTATTTCTCTAAAATGTTATTTAAATTAATTATATCATTCCAACATCTACATATTTGTTAATTATCGAATTCAATTACAAAATTCCGAGTATGAAGAAAATTGGTTTACCGCAAGTACAACTTTACTGAACCGTTGGTGTTTTTTCAGTTTTTTGCGGTTTTCTCCTTAAAGACACGACTGATTTCATTAAACTTGTAATACTAACCATCCATACAGAGACCTATCACTTTTGTTCGAATTAGTTTTCAGAGTGAATTCATTTAAGGGGGGTATGGTGTGGTAACCTTTCCTCAAAAAAGTAGTTTTGATTAAGTTTAGATTGTCTCATTGCAGCGCCCGCTCTAGGGTTACGTCGCCCAGGACAAAAAGACAAATTGCCGCCCCTTAAGAATATATATTTCTTCTAAGAATATATATATATTTCTATAAGCATTCTATACATGTTGAAACAGCGCTAATGCTATTCTGTTCACAGAAGTATATGCATGTTCAAACAAGTTCAAGCATCGTCCTTCACAATTCTGCGTAAATTTTTCACTAATAATATAAATATTTTTAGCTTTTAGACATAATGTAAATACGCTACTCACTAAATTTGTAGCGAACGAAAAAATCGATATGGGAAATTTTCTATTAATTAAAATTTAACACGTCAATATTTTCCTCACACAGCCAACAAAATGGCACCCCTAAATTTTGTCGCCCTGGACAAATGTCCGGTTGCCCGCCCCTAGAGCGGGGCTGCTTATTGATATAACATTGAAGACAATTAATAGTAAGAATTAGAAATTTGAAGAAAATCGTTCATTACTTTGTAAATTGCTTAAAGAAAGTTGTGCGAGTGTTTCACAGCAGATTTGTTTATTTTCTCTTACAAGAAAGTAAAGAGGACATATCATATTGAATTTTCGAATCTGAGTGTTTGTAAACTTCAACCCTGTCAGTATCAGTGCACCAACTGTCACTCTGCAAGTTCAGAGAACTAAACAGTAAATATTGCGAGTATTAACAGAATTTTGTAGCATTGCAATGAGACACCGGTTTCGCAACAAATTTGTTTCTATAAAAGCCAATTATTACTTCGTATTACAGTTAATAATAATTATTGTAACCTGTTGTTACATTAGAACTTATACCACGAGCTATTATTAACCACTTTATTGATCATAGTGGAACTGCATGCAGGATATACGCAATATCTGTGTACAAAGAATAGTCGATAGCGAACTGGCCGCCGTAGAGCGCGGGCCACTACTTTTTAAGGAAGTATTGAGGTCGTTCATCTATTGAGATGGTATAGTGGTATGGTGACGTCACCAACTAGTCCCACCCACGTGCTCGCACAACTGTTACTCTTCTGCTCCGATGTAGTTCTTCAAGGTCATCCTGCCCATTTTGGTATTCCTTGGTCAAATCATAATGCAGACACATCTGACGTGAAACACTCACCCGATTTTCTCTGACTGCACCAACACACAGTTGTAATTGACCAGTTTTCTTCAAACTTATAATTTGTACTAAATGTTGTGTGCAGCTTTATATCATGGGAGAATCTAAAATTATTAAAATTACTTCTGTGAGAAAAGGATAAGATCCTCCTTAACCCTCCCCCCCTCCCAAACTTTTTAAAATAAATTTCTTCGAAAAAGTTTCAACAAAAGTAATAGATCTCATATATTCATAGTTCGTATAGCAAATTTATTGAAATCCCATTGGTGTTTTTACAGAGAAATTCGCGAAAAACTGAAAAAAAAACTATTCCGTTAAAACGCATTTCGGTCAACCGATTTTCTTTAAATTCCAGATAATTGTAATTAAAATATTAAGACGATAGGATTGTGAAATAAACTTAATAGCACTTGAGCAGGAAATCTTAACATCAGCCCTAACCCCAAAATCCCAAATAATTTTTTTCTACCCATTATCTTGTGACAGATTGCTTGGATCGTGAGGAAATTAGATTCGGAACCTTTGGGCGAACAGTATGTCTGTGCAAGAGCTTACACTATTTCGGTTTAGTCATTGTCCGATTTGTTCGGACTCCGGTGAATCATTGATGGATTAAACCCAGGTCTGAATTTTTGATCTAGACGCGTTTGTTGTTTTGTTTTTCTTGGGAGTAGCTATATGGGCCCAGTGGAGCTTTGGATAGCGTTTGGTCCCTCCTACTGAGCAATAATAATAATACGAGATAATCCCGCAAAATTCAGAAATCTCTTGGGTAAAATTCAGAAATCTCATTCTTCTGTTTATCCTTTTCTTTTTTCAGCCTTGCAAGTCTGGGCATACATTTGTAATGACGTAAATATTTTATCGTTGTTAGATATAGTATACTGCAATAGAAAATCGTTGAAATCCTTCCGGAGAAAAGCGCAAAAACTAATCAGTAAAGTCTTAATTCCGGTTGATGGATTTTCATCAAATCTTTCGCACCAGCTCCCGAGATGTTTCCAAAAAGGAATATATAGTGTGAGAGTTTCTATGCAATTTTTGTTTTAAAGAATTTGATCAAAACAATAAGATCCTTGGGTTGATACTACTGGGTAAATTAAATTTTTCAACATAAATTGTATTGAAGAAAAAGGGAGAAAAAATTAGCCACAAAAAGAAAAATTACAATAAAAAAGAAGAATAAATGATATAACACTTAGGGGGGGGAGGACTAGAAATTACTGCAACTATTACAGATGAAATACAAACAGTAAAAAAAAAGGTTATTATACTAAAAATGAAAAGAACATTATAGATTAAAAAAAAACATTTTAGTCTGAATTATAAATAAATAAATTTATGAAACAGCAATCCCCCTCCCCCAAATCAATAAAATAAAAATAAATAAATAGATAAAAAAATTGGAAGTGTCAGGGGAGATCTGATCTTTTTAAGACAAAAATTTACGAAATTTTTCAAGGCAATGTAAGAGTGGAGTGTTGAGCTGCATCACCAGGATAACATATAAAGTGCATATTTTATCCAATAATGTGGACTTGGGAAACCCAAAGGATAGTTATTCCCAAGATGTGTTATACCCACAGATATCATATAAATGGGGCATGTATATCTGTAAAAAAAGAATCATATTTAATGACCAAGATTATGCAATTAATTCATACTTTAATACATACCATCCCCGTTTACAATTTACACAGGAAATAGAAATAGATAATAAAATTAATTTTTTAGACATGACGATTATCCGTGAAGAAAATGGTTCTCTTATTACCAACTGGTGCGTGAAATCCATACGTTCTGATAGATTCCTCCATTTCCTTTCCAATCATCCATATAATCAGAAAATCATCTTTGTTAAATCTTTCTCCAGACGTGTACTTCATCTTAGCCATCATGAACACAACAAAGTAAAATTATCCAAGATATTTAAAAATAATGGCTGTCCTCTCCATATAGTACAAAAAATATTAGATCAACGATCAACGGATAATATGACCAACCTAATTCCCTCTACGCCATCACAGCAACTTCCAATATCCTATACCTCTATCCCATACATAGAGGGTCTATCAGAACAAATAGCTAAAACTTCAAGAAATATAACCTTTCCATCGCTCACAAAAACTCCAATCCTCTAAAAAAACTCTTTTCTAAACTCAAAGACCCCACAACCACAACTTTATTATCAGATGTAATTTATAAAATAAATTGTTTACAATGCCCAGCTACATATATAGGACAAACATCTCAATATTTAAAAAATAGACTATACCAACATAAATACGACTGCAAAACAAAAAACCGACTGACATGACTACAGCACTAACGAAAGGTTGCATACAATACCAACATGAATTTGACATGGAAAACACTAAAATTCTCTCCATCATCAATAATAATAGAAAAAGAGATATATTGGAAATTATACATATTAAAAAAGATATATTATCTATTAATTTTAGAAAGACTCAACAGACATTTATTATGAACAGATATTTATTAATTTTAGAACAGATACCAACAACCTATCCCTCAGTAATAATAATCTCCTGGAATTTCCAAAACAAAATACAGATTAAGACACTGTTTTCCCATCCACTCTCCTAGCCCTTTATAAACCTTGACCCACCCAATGTCCGTAACACTTGGTGATGGTATATCACAAGTTAAACTATAGTTGTTAAGAAATTCTAACAAGAAATTTTTGTAAGTACAATTCCTAAGTTATTTCCATATTTTACTCTTATATATGCCA
>JAAEAF010002639.1:0-46653 GCA_011037195.1 Triatoma infestans | reverse complement strand
CCTGGTGGACTCCGGACTGTAAAACGGCCAATGCGGCAAAGAAGCGGGCCTTTAATCGATTTAAGAGACACCCGACGGAAGAAAATTTAATCAATTTCAAGCAGTTAAGAGCCAGAGAGAGGCTAATCATTAAAAATGCTAAAAAGGATACCCTTGCCTCTTATGTGTCGACGATATCTACATCGTCTTCACTTAGAGAGGTATGGAATAAAATAAAAACACTCTCTGGTGGACACAAAATACCGTCGGTACCTGCTCTTCTTCAAGGAAATGTCGTCATCACTAAGCCGGAGGACGTGGCTGAGTATTTCGCCTGTTACTTTGCACAAGTGTCAAGTTCACGAGCTTACTCGACTGAATTCCTTAGACGGAAGGGTGACGAGGAGCTGCAGCCACTCGACTTTGACACCGCCACTATAGAAAGCTATAATGTTCCACTAACCATACACGAATTTGAAAATGTACTTGGGAAAACCAGAGATACTTCGCCAGGGCTGGATGGAATCCCATACGCCATGATAAAAAATCTGACTATGACAGATAAGGAGCAGCTGTTGTGGCTTTACAACCGCATATGGGAGACCGGACAGTACCCTGACAGTTGGCGGGAATCAATTATAATACCGATCCATAAAGAGGGGAAAAATCCCAGTGACCCCTCTAGTTATAGACCCATTTCGTTGACCACCTGCTTGAGTAAAGTCCTCGAAGCAATGATTAATAACAGATTAGTACATATCCTAGAAACCAGAGGGCTTTACAGCCAAAATCAAGCAGGATTCCGCAGGTATAGATCTACTTTGGATCAAATGAGTCGCCTAGAAATATATATCCAGAACGCCTTCTTGAGAAGAAAACACGTACTGGCCGTACTTATGACACAATTTGGCGGCATGCAATACTGCGGAAGTGTCACGAATGGGGATTGAGGGGAAATTTACCCAAGTTTATACGTAGCTTCTTGAAGCTTCCAAGAATAAGAGTACGTTTGGGGTCGGCCCTATCGGGCCCAAAAATTTTAGAAAATGGCATACCTCAAGGATCGGTATTAAGTGTAACATTATTTCTAGTGGCGGTAAATTGCCTTGCAGAATCAATAGGTGATTCCTTGCAGGTTTCCTTATATGTAGATGATCTCGCCATATACTTATCTGGTGATGACCTAGGTGAACTTGGGGAAACCTTACAGCAGGCAATAAATCGAGTGGCTGCTGAGGCTACCAGAAACGGGTTCAAATTTTCTAGAACCAAAACGGTATGCATGCATTTTTGTAGATTAAGGCATGAACATAGTCCACCAAACTTGTATTTGGATAATGCACTAATAGAATACAAAGAAAGCACCCGGTTTCTGGGCCTCATATTCGATTCGAAGCTGTCATGGCAAGACCACATGGACTCAACTTGTCTTAAAGCAAAGAAGACCCTAGATGTATTGAAATTTTTGTCAAGCTATAGGTGGGGAACGGATCGCGAAATTTTAAAACGCATATTTATTTGTATTACCCGCTCTAAGTTAGAATATGGCGCTCCGGTGTACAGCTCAGCACGCAAATCACGCCTAAAACTACTTGATAAAGTATATAATGAGGGATTAAGGTTGATAACAGGCGCCTTCCGTACCAGTCCTTTGCAAAGCCTCTATGTAGAATCAGGATTGCTGCCACCACAGTTAAGAAGGGAAAATTTGACACTATGCTATGTCGCCGGAATATGGGGAAAATCAATGCATCCACTGTTTCATACCATATTCGAGAGCCATTCTGATGAAGAATTCCGACAACAGAGTACACGGACGCTACCTCTTGGATTAAGAGCTAAACGCCTTATGGAAGCGGAGGGATTGGAGTTTTACCCGGTAGAGGAGTGGAAGTTTAATACCACTCCTCCCTGGCTAATATCCCCTGCTTGTGTCCGTATGGACTTGGCATTATATAAAAAACATGATACCCCTCCCGTTATCTACCGACAAAAGTTACTTGAAATCTAAAGTTTTTATCACGATTACCGGCCTATTTTTACAGATGGATCGAAGATAGATAACGGTGTAGGCTGTGCTGTGTACACTGATGGAGTTACCCTTACATGGACACTCCCTCCATATGCTACTGTGTATACGGCAAAAATGTATGCAATATGTCAGGCCCTGAGACTCTCACTTTCAAACAACTACAATAAAGTGCTTCTGTTATCTGACTCTTTAAGCACATTGACGGCTCTCCGGGAAACATTCTCAGCTGATCCAATGATTATTAATATCCATGAAATGTTACACCAACTACGTTCACATGGACAGGGAGTGATATTTGCATGGGTGCCAGGCCACATTGGCATATCTGGCAACGAAAAAGCAGATCAGGCGGCTAAGAGTGCTGCGTGTAGGCATATAAGTAACGTCACCCCTGTGCGTCCCACTGATCTACAAGTTTTCATAAAAGAAAAACTAATTAGAAGATGGCAGCATCAATGGGACGCCTTAAATGAAAAACTAAACGACATAAAACCATGTGTGCGAACTACAACAGCTGAGACTTTCCCGCGGCGTGAAGCGGTAATAATAACGAGGCTAAGAATTGGGCATACCCGTGTTACCCACGGGCACCTCCTCTTAGGAGCTAGAAGACCGAGGTGTTCATGGTGTAGAGAAAGACTGACCGTATCACATATATTGGAAGGGTGCCAGGCTCTTCGACAATATAGAGAACAAGCGGGCCTGCCACATGATTTGCGTGCAGTATTAGAATTAGGGTCTCCCTATATAATAAGGCTATTTGCTTTTTTAAAGAGAATTGATTTTTACTATAGAATTTAGGTTTAGGTTTAGATTATTTTAGTAAAGGGGAGAGGAATATCGAGTACTCTCCCCTGTGTGAATGGAATGTATATAATTAAAGGAATGAATGTATAATAATAATTAGCGAGTTTGTATTTATTAGCGAGGTTGTATTTATTAGCGTGAACGTTTTAATCGAGTGAATGATGGTATGAATGAGGTATAAATAGTGTAAATAACATTAGATCTAGGTTATCTCAATGGGTGTAGGAATAATTATAAAAGTACTACACCCTTATTAGATTTAGGAAATTTATAGAGAAGGAATATTTATAAAAGTACTTCCTCTAGGATGCAAATAGCCACTTGCAAAATGATGAGTTGAGTCCATTAAGTACCAAATTTGTTTACCTTATTAAATTTTTAATTTATGGATTGTATGTGATACAGATAAGATATTATATAGTATACATAACGTCATGTCTCATAAATATATTTACTTGATAGATTAATCGGAGATAGACTAATGACATGGAATATGTTTTGACAGATAAAAGATTTATTTATTTTATAAGGCTTGTAAAGGATGGCACTACTCAGGTATCCGCACAAGTGGAGATGTGTGGAACCATGTCCGACATCCTGGGGCTCCAACATATCTTGCTCGCCAAGATAATGCGTCGGATGCCTTACGGGAAACAGTGGGGCATGTGCCACCCCAGTTAGGGCAGAATCGGCTCGAGAAGAGAACAGTTCGAGGGGCGCTAATGACCTTGGTTGTCGATGCGCAAAAAAAAAAAAAAAAAAAAAAAAAAAAAAAAAAAAAAAAAAAAAAAATTCATTGAAGAGTGAAAATATTGAATGGACTGTTTATAATACATAATTTAATGGTGAGCAAAATGGGGAATTAAAATTTTATAATTATTTGGGCAAAATGAATATACAAATTAAATTAAAAATGGATAGCGAATATTATTTATAATCACTTTCAACAGCTAAAGGAATGGCGCTTACCTTAAAACGCAGAATCTGGTTACCAGTGCTGGAAGACCTATGTGTCCTTAGCCCATATCGGTGACAAGGGGAGAGAAGAAATAGGAATAAGGAAATAAATCTTATGTGCCTGTAACTCAGGAGTCTTGATTCATACGCTGCTGCTTGGCTGATATTGTAGATAATAATCTAGCAGGCCACTTACTCGACAAAAGGATCAGTTTATTAACACTACCTAGGAAAACCTGTAGTAACAAACTTGGGGTTTCACAATTAATGGCAACCGAACTGGTCTGATTTGTATAGACAGATTTACTATTAAGTGAGCTGGCTTTACAACTTAGCGTTACATAGCGACTAACTGAGAGAGGAGAAAATGATATGTCTTCTATTCTTAGCAGCCTATATTAAATTAGTAAATTATTATCAAGGTAGCACAATACCTTCCCCGAAATATAATTATTGCACACTGTTGGCGTCAAATTTAAATTTATATTAAATATCCAACATGCACTTTAGAGAAAAGCCTAACCCCACTCCTCCCCCAAAAGTGCCCTTAAATGAATTTTTCCCAGAAAAATTCAATTTTTATATATGTAGTTGATATAACAAGATTGAAGAAAATCGTCCGAGCCATTTTTGAGAAAATCGCAAGAAAGTGAAGAAAAAAAAAGTTTCAGTAAAGTGGTAACTTCCGGTTGAGGTATTATCACAGGTGACCCATTGTCGGATCGGATCCAGTATACCCAATCAGAATATCAAGTTTGAAATTTCAGCGATTTTTCGTTTTTGAGCTATGCTGTTCGCATACTTACGTACATAAACACACATACACACAATACCATTTACTAAAACCACTTTTTGAACTTAGGGAACTTAGACACGGATACTTCCGGTAAAAACTCGATGTTGAAAATTTGGCACGATTACAATACTTCCTCTTATTAGTAAGTAGTAAGAAAAAGTAATTAAAATAAATTTCAAGATTTAATTAAAATTCTAATTGCAACAGGAAAAAGTCAAATGTGGGGTTAATAATAATAATAATAATCACGTGCTTTATTTATAAATTAAATACACAGCTTATCTAAACAATTTCTTCAAAATAACACAATGCATGGAACTAGTCCATCTGCAGAGTTGCATTATACATATTAAAGTTATAGAACTTAACCGAAATAAACTTACAAAATTAAAATAAAAATAGAATCTTCTCATCATAACAAAAAAGAAAAACAAATTACAAATAAAATAAAGTAGGCTATTAATTTAAGTGATCAAGGTTCAGATATTAAACTCTCCTATTAAAAATAATCTATAATTCCAGGCTCTAATATGATAATTATACCAGTCTATCCAATTTGTACCATTCAAATACCCTATACACTCTTCTATAGACAGAGTAGGCTTGCCCAACCATCTCAACCGGAACTCCCTTAACGCCGAACCTATATAGTGCAGAGTATCCTCTACGGCGCCACTATTGCACATTGTACAAGTATGAGTTTCTGCTGGCCTAGTAATATTGTAGTTCAGTTTCAATAGCTGCCCACTTAATTTAATTATAACTTTTATTACATTCATATTATATTTATCACATATATAATTATTTTCTTCCAGATCAAATTTTAATTTACCATATATATAATAAGTAGTTGAGGTCCTGACTTTACTAATTAAATGATTTTTAAATTCTTTTTTTTATATTGTTGTACAACCCATCAAAACATTGCTTTTTAATATATGGGGTTATATTATGAGATTTTTTTTATATATATAATTTTTAGGTGGATGGAATGGATGTTCTTGCGACAAGAGAAGCTTCCCTTTTTGCAATAGCCCATTGTTTATCAAATAGAGGTCCAATATTATTAGAAATGATAACTTATAGGTGAGTAACAAACATTGTTAAAATTTTACATTTGACAAATTAAATTTGTCAAATTATTTATTTCATTTATTTTTATTTTTATTTTTTTATAGATATTATGGACATTCAATGTCTGATCCTGGAACTTCATACAGAACAAGGGATGAAATACAAAATGTTAGAAAATCCAAAGATCCCATCACTCTCTTTAAGGACAAAATAATCGGTGCAAACTTGGCCACTGAAGACGAACTCAAGGTATTTAGCAAAATTATATATTGAAAAATGACATTAACTCTAAATATTTCTAAAAGATAAAAAGTAAAAACTTCAAAGTAAATAATAAAATCCCATTTTTTATTACAGAAATAAATTATGCGTAAGTAGACAAAAATAAAGGAAAACCGTGCAAAACTATTTTGTAAGGTGGTGCAACACAGCACGCAAATCTTACCTCTCTTTCACACAGCTTTTTTCACAAACCAGACTTGTTCGGCCACATGAGCGCGCAGACCTTCCGACCATATAATCCGTCCTTCCGCTCATCACTTTCTTAAATCCCTTTGTTTGTCTTTATATTTCCTTATTTACCCACACACGCACACACTCACACTTATTTTGCTTTAATCCTAGCAATTTGGTCATTATTATTATTATTTTTATCGGAAACGGGTGCTCAAAGGCGCGGGACCTAAGCCTATATGGCTCTTATCCCCCCGATACCCACCGTACCCCTTAATTAGTCATCCCCGGTAATTTGCCGGTTAATCTACAATATCTCAAGATATCCCTATACTCCAACTCGCCTAGACAATCCTGCGAGAGTGGTGTCCTCCCAAATATACGAAACCTAGTTCCAGCGAAACGGGGACACTGACATAAGTAGTGATACACCGTTTCCCTAACTCCGTCATCACAGTTCTGACAAATGGGACTCCGCGTCTTTCCTATGTTAAACAAGTGCTGGACAACCAAGTGTGTCCAGTCACTATTCCTACCAAGGTCCTCAAACCCGTCCTACTGAGAGACAGGAGATACTCCGAAATTCTCTGCTTGCCTGCCTTTATAAATCTTTTAGCTTGGAGGCACCCCTGCGTGTCCCCCCAGCGTTTCTCCAAAGCTCTCGTCTCCCAAAGTCTAATCTGTTTGTCGCGAAACGTCTTTGTAACGGCCAGGGCTGGTTCAGGACCACAAAATGGTAATGATGATCCCTCCCTGGCCAGCCGATCCGCCCTCTCATTGCCCTCTATTCCCGCATGTCCGGGTATCCAATAGAGATGCACCTTACCCCTGCGAGCCAAAGCGTTGAGCTTCCTCCGACATTCTCCCACTAATTTCGAACTCCACCAAGGCTTACTCAAAGCCTTTAGTGCGGCTTGGCTATCCGAGAAAATCCGCACTTCCTTGAACTCTCCCTGCCACTCCCCCACCAGGTGGCAGCATTCAATGATGCCCACCACCTCAGACTGAAAAACAGTGGCCAAGCCACCCAAGGCCACCGAACTCTCTTTATCCAGTTCCTGAAACCAGGCTCCCGCCCCCGACAGGCCAGTACCTTCCTGCCTAGAGCCATCTGAATACCAACGAATAATGCCGCTGCCCGACTCCGTTGGCCTCGTAAGATTATCATCTCCTATACTGCCAATCGTAATCTCATAATCTCTCTCAAATCCCCATTTCTTGCTCGTCTCATCAAGTTTGGATAGCAAGAATCGGTTTACTCGCCAAATTTTGTCCTCAATCCTAGTGTGATCCCCCCGGAAGGTTCTCACCCATTCTCCCTTGCACCTCATTCTGAGGTACCCTTTCATTGCCTCTCCCACTACCACATACTGAAGGGGGATTAGCCCCAGCAGCTCTCTAATGCCACCGTCGGTGTCGTTCTCATCGCGCCAGTAATAGCCAAACAGGCCGTACGCTGTACTCCCAACAGCTTTTTGCTATTCCTCCCCACCAAGGAGCCAGACCACCACACCACAGCTGCATACAGCATCCTTGGCTTCACCAACTTTTCATAAATCCAATGGACACCTCGGGGATTAACTCCCCAGGTCTTACCCGCTAATCTCCTAAACTACCAGAAAACCTTCTGCCCCTTCTCACAAATATACTCAATGTGGGCCCGCCAATTCAGCTTATTGTTGATGAGGACCCCCAAATATTTAACCTCATTGCGTGGTCCATACTTCACGTCAGCATCTATCGCATTTTTGCCTTCCCTTGCCTTTCATTCTCTCCTTTGAGACATACAGCATTTTTCTCCATAATTTACCCTTCCTCTCTACTAGCGTTTTGCTAAGTGTACTATTTATTTGGTGTTCATATATTTAACATATTCGCTCCGTTTTGCTTCATCAGCGAATCACAATTACATATGTGCTGGATTTAAACCATGGGTTGTTCAATACAAGAGGCGAGACTAGTAATAATCTATATTAGGGTATCTACAGTTGCACATGATTAGACAATAAAAGTAAAAATCTTTGGGCGTGAGGAGGAGTGAGGGAGGATCTTTTCCAATTTTTTTTTTTTTTTGCAATATGTCCAAAATTAAGTGAGCTTCGCATTAAATAATATATCGGATGCTTTAATATTTCCAGGCTCCAGATTGTTCAATTGCTACCTTCTCTAGACACTTGTATAGTTTTCTAAGAAAAACATGAAGTCTTAGAATTAAAATTTTTAAAAGAGACAATTCTTCCATTTATAGTTTTTAAATCCATACGATTATTTTAATCAGAAGTGGTCAGTTTATTAATATAGTCTTTGTTTTTTTTTTATTACCACAATTATAAGATCAACACAGTCATAACTTTATATTTCATTACAAGAATTTGCTTGTTGCTTTCATTTATTTATGTTTATGTTTGTATTACTACCTAGACAGGGGTGTCCCAATGTATATGGATAACGAGTTTTTCTCGGAAACTAAGATAGCTAGAAAAAAAAACTAAAAAATACGTGTCCCCCTCATAGTTTTATGTTAAAAATCCAAATTTAATTTGCAAATTTGATTTGGTGCTTCCAGAAACATTATTGATACAGGCACCAACTTCCTTTTTTTCAAATGGGGAGGTGTGGTTTTTATTTAAGAAATAGATTCCTCTATTTTTTTGTAAGAAAAATTTACTTGAACGGTTTTTTTCTTTGAGCAATATTTTACAACTTATGAATGAAAGAGATGCATACACATACTTTTTCCTGCCAATTGCACCTTACGACCAATGAAATACATCTCTAATAGTGGGGGGCCAGTTCGAGCAAGATCTGTAATTAATGAGGAGTAAAATTTATAATAAAATAGTACTTTTCTTCTTATTCAATCCAAAAAACCGTTATAATATCATTTTGAAATTTCTTATAAGAATCATGTTTTCATTCATAACTTGTAAAATATCGCTCAAAGAAAAACAAACCGTTCAAGTAAATTTTTCTTACAAAAATAGAGGAAGGTTATTTCTTAAATAAAAACCACACCTCCGCATTTGAAAAAATGAAGTTGGTGCCTGTATCTCGCTTCTCAAAGCACCAAAACAAGTTTGATTAAACTATGACATAACTGCAAATGATTGCCCATAGTCCATTACAATACAACTCACCATTAGCGGTCCCGGTTAGAATTGCCGTTCAGATGTGACATCCCCTCATTTCTACTTCAGCTAGAAATGGCGTCTGGCTCTGCCCGTACAGCAAACGTGTACTATAATACCCTATCAATAAGCTTCCACGGTATTAAATTTGGATTTCTAACAAAAAACTACGGGGACACGTATTTTTTAGTTTTTTTCTAGCTATCTTAGTTTCCGAGAAATAGTCGTATATCATATATCGTGGGACACCCTGAATATTATTATTATTATCAGAGACATTTTTCCGTGGTAGCCCTCTTCATTTTGTGGTCATCGACGGTTTGGGCGTTCGCCCATCTTCAGGATGCGTTCTTCAGACAGTGTGCCAAACAGACTCGTACAGAGACTTAGTTTCACACTTAGTTAGTACGAGTCTGTGTTGGACACTGTCTGAAAAACGCATCCTGAAGATGGGCGAACGCCCGAAACCGGTCGCTGACCACAAAATGAAGCAGGCTACCACGGAAAATATCTCTGATGCTTTCCAGCTCTGCGGAACCAACCACCACAACAAATTATTATTATTATTATTATTATTATTATTATTATATTGTTATTATTATTTTGTTCTAATGAATATGTACCAGGTTCTGCAGACGGCTATTAGCCATGCAATATTTCCTTTTATTATAATTTATCATTTACCTATGAATAATTTGTGTATAATAAATAAAGGTTTATTATTATTATTACGTCCGCTTAATCATCGCTCGCTATGCTGTGGTTTCCGTCACACATCAGCTTTAAACGTTTGTTTCACTTTATGCTTCTCTCGCCTTCCTTTATCCCTAATTCCTTTGCTTCATTTGCATTCCCACATACTTTCATAATACACATAAACGCATCAAAGTACACATCTCCACTGCAGCTACTTCACCTTCACCTTTCACAAAGCTGAGTTCTACTTACAATTCTTTTCAATATTTCTTAATATTTTATTACTTAGGTTATTCATATATATTTCATGTGTGTTTTATCTTATGTTTAGTTTCGCTAAGTATGTTGAAGAATTTACAGCCTTCTTTTTTAATTACAATATACCATGGCAGAGCCAATGGAGCCAAGAAAAGATCTACAAAGAAGATTAAAGAAATACAAAATTGTATATTCAGTGCTTCTAAAAATATTTGGATAAAAAAATGATAATTTTTCTATGAAAATGACATGCTCAATGTCGAAACGTTAGAAAAGAAAATATATTCTTTTTAAAATAAAAAATTAAGGCAGTAAATTGATTCATTCTTCAACATATTTAGCGAAATTCAACAGTAATATAAAACAGCCATAAATTCTACAAAATTTTTAATTAAACATTTACATAATCTAGCCTTCTTTCGCTCCCGAGTACGCTTTCCAGTGCGTACATTTTGGTCCGTAACGAGTTGGATACTGCTTCCGGCGTTCTTCTCAATTACAGTCCACTTCCTTTAGTATCACGTGCCCCCCCCCCAAAAAACGAGAAGCTACTCTACTTTTAAAGGGCCTATTAGATGAAATTTTGGTGCTGCGAAAGCATGAGATCCCTTCTCACCAATAAGCATAAGTCCGCCAAGGACTTATTGAGATAGAATTTAACGCCTTTCTCTATACCACGGATCCGTATGTCTACACGAGAACCTTACACAAGACATAACCGCGGATAAAATCTTCAGCAAACGCCATGAGATTCGCCTACCAATTGTATTCAGTTTTTACCATTTACTTTGTTGTCTACACCTTCAATCGATTAAGTATGTAATTATGGCATTATTTCTTGATCCATATTAACTAATCTGACTCTGTAAGACAATGTTGTTTTGAATTAAAACTTTTAACGGAAAGCGTTCAATATCTAATCGTAGAATGTAGTCAGCTGTATTTTTTGGCTAACAAAAATAGTTGTTTAAAGTATTTAACATGAGCTCTTTCAATTATATTCAAATATATTGAAGCCCAAATTTCTGAACTAGCGCAGGTTATCTAAAGACTATATCAAAACAATAACTGTAAATGTTTAAACAGGCCTAAAATATAACTCTTTTTACATTAATGTTTGATAGTGTTGTAGTAAGCAAATTCTTTCTGAATATACAATTGCGGACAAAATTATAAAACGTGTATCACTACTTCCCTTGCTCATATTATGGTTTTGTTATATTTGATGCAATAAATGTGCACTTTAATTCGAATTTTAACTAATCTCTTGTAAAATCTCGTTAGGCGCCTAAAAGGAGAAGGGCTGATATGAACCCATTAAAGTTTAAGTGCATTAACCCATAGATGAGAGCACGCACTCCAGATTGTTGTTGCACACTAGATTAGGTTGATAAGTGTAAAATAATTCGATTAAATTTAAATTTACAATATAACAAATTCAACATCATTTACATTTAATTTTATCTAAAAAAAAAAAATGGTTTTAGCAAATAGATAATGGAGTAAAGAAATTAATAGATGATGCAGTGGCTAAGGTTAAAGCAGCGCCACCGCCTGGCCTTGAAGAATTATGTTCAGATGTACATAACAAAGCATTAGCGCCAAATATTAGAGGTATACATCCTTGGCAAAGCTTCAAACATCTACGAATTGGCAAACCGCGTTAAAAATGGAACGAAAATAATAAAATTATTTAATTGCATGTTTTTTTATAAGATTAAATACAAATTTAAAATAATTACACTTAATATTTATTATTATTTATTCTTCTAACTAAATGCGGACCTCATTTTTGTTGTTATTTATTTATTTACATTAACGGGCAACATAACCCTTTTATAAATGACTATACTAACTGCACTGATGTATAACATAAATAATTTCACCAAAACAACAACGTATATCGTATATAAACTGCAAACACAAGTACTACATAAAAAAATATTACACATGAAACAGAAGGGACAAACATTATATCGAAACAAAATAAAATATTTTTAAAGGTATACATTTTTGGCAAAGCTGTATGAATACAAGCAAAGATATATTGAATAAATCAATATTAAAGAGATTAGCGTGTCTTTAAAATTCTTAAAAGTGGTGAATGAGATAAAATCATTGGTGTGTGCAAAATTTACTGAAAATAGATGATTGGGGTCTGTTTTGAATAGAAGGTATGTTGAAATAAATTTCATTTGTAAGATACAGATTGTCTGTATCTGTCATTAAAAGTCTGTTTTCTAATGAAGATTTGATGGATGCCAGAAATATATTTTATTTAAAAAATATTATTTGAAAGAATATTCTAACATTCGCGGGCAAAAGGGTACACCCAGGTAGAAGACCCAGGTTAAAGAACAGTTCATAGAACTTTTTTAGCTTTGTCTTTTGCCTTTCTCAAAGAAGAATTTGAACTACGAAGAGAAAGTATTGTTAGGCAATGAGAGACAGTCTACACTCTGCTTTAAAACAGGATAATGTGAATTAGACATTGAACCAGGACACTTGTATCAGGAATCGCTCTCTTAAATTCAGTGCCTGTTTAAGTGTTAATATCAAGAGTTTCAAACAATCTAGTTACTAGTTAATTGTTTCCTTGCATTTATAAATTAATTCAAGATTCAAAATTAATAATTATCTTGTAAATTTACTAATTTAATATATAGTTGAATTATTTATTAAAAGTGGTTTTTATTCTCTAGCCTAATACTTCTATCTCTATCTCAACAGCGCCCGCTCTAGTGGTTACGACGCCCCGGACAAAAAGAGAAATTGCCGCCCCTCCCCTTAAGAATATATACACTACCGATCAGAAATTTGGGATCAGTTAAAAAATTTGGCCTTGAGCTACTTCACTATAGTCGATCGTGTACAATTGATATTCTTAAAATTGCTCTTAAATCTGCCACGACAAGTCCCCAATAGTTTCGTTCGCTGGAAGATTTTATCGATGCAAAGCAGCTCAACCCTGAAGACTATAGAAGACTTGTGAAGCTTTTGGATGGTTCTGACATTCCTTTTAACTGGGTGGCTCTTATGAGAGAAATGCTTTATTGTATAGGAGCGCAGAACATCTGGGAGGCGCAGCATGCGGTCGTGGTCTCTAGTAACTTGAAAAATCTTTGTCTAAACTGAGATCAATGAAGTACTTAACTCTTCATATAACTTCCACTATAGATTGATATGTCCCTTGGCTAATGGTAGTTCATATGTAAATATTAGGGTGCTATCATTAAAACCAGATTGATAGCTCAAATTAGAGTACCTAGTGATAGTCACCCCAGGATTTTTTTGATGGAATAGCCCATTTGTTTGAATCTAAAAGAATTGCTTTACTTGTACGGTGAGCAAAAATGATAATATTATGCACTTTATTTTGGAATGCCCTTATTATAAATGTTTGAGAAGGAGGTTGTTAAATAGGTGTTTACCTTCACACAGTTCCTTATGTTTTTGCTAACTTACTAGATATAGAAAATAGAGAAAAGTTAAACCACTTATTTTATTTTATCTCTGAGGCTTTGGAGGAAAGATATGCCTAGGTTTGTAAAGGTATTATTTAATACCTACGAGGAGATCCCTCAAACTCCTCCTCTAAAATAATTTGTATAAATGAATAAAGTCTATTTAAATCATTGTTACTATCTACTTTATTAATCAAGTATTTAATATTATTTTATTACTTTGAAGATTAAGCTGTAATGTTTGTAATGTTTCTTCTTGTAACGTTTGTATTTTTTGTTCAGCTTTCAGCAGAGGTCAATCTCTTGCTATAGAAATGTATAGTTTCTTTAGGCAATAAATAAATAAATATTGAATGAAATTTCTCAAGAAATGTTTCAAGCAATTGGACCAGCCATTTCAAGAGATTTTGAAGCTGCTTTCAAAAATATATCAAATACAATATTCAATCAAATACCAACAAATGAAATTAGCCCATAAATTTTATTGACAAGATTTAGATAAATGTTTCTTGAACTGTATGTTGGTATATATAAATGCTTATAAAAATAATGATTATATAGGATGGATTGCTATTTGAATCTATCCTTCAATAGTCTTAAATTTCTTATTTTAACATTGTATCTAAGTTATTATATACGATAATATTAATATTTGATACACCCTCTACTGATATTCTAAAAAAAATGTAAAAAATCTAAATCCTCTCATGAAAAAGGAAGGAGGGAAAAATATCATATCAAGCATTATTCCACAAAAATAACTTGGCAAATAATATGCCAAGAATTATCTTAATAGCTTGCGAAAGAAATATAACGTGGAAAAAAGATAAATAAATATTTGTATTTTATTAATATATTCATTAATTTCTAGTTTAAAATGAAGTGGACGCTTTTTTTCTTCATTATAATGTACATCTAAGTAATTTTTTCAGTTTTTGTGATTTTCCCCATAAAAACACCGACGAATTTTATTATATTTGGTATACTACAGATTTTTCCAAAAATTTTTTTTGGCAGTCCATTACGCTAGCCACTTCCCGCGTCCCTTCACAAAGATGCATTTTAAACTATTAAAAAATTGTTTACATCACAGGATGGCGCTGTGATCGAGTGGCAAATTTTGGAACTACAATTCTGTAGTTATCTAGAAGCTTATGCTTTCTAGCGGCAATTATTTGAACTACTGATATTCTAAGTTAAGTAAGTGCTGTTACCTAGCGGTGAATTCAGAAAGTTAAGTTGATTTGTTTCTATTTCAACTAAAATGTAAAATTTGAATTTTTTTTTGCTGAATAAGAATACAGTCCTAATCTTTTAGTATGAACTTCATCTACAACAATTACATTCTTAAAGCAGTTAGAAAAAAGAAAAATGTCATATTTGTTCCTTAGCTCTATCTTTTTTTATGTCTTTTATTAATTATTCAATTATTTGTTAAAGGGGCTGATTGTGACTCTAAGGTTATTTTCTCTCATATTAAGTTACATGTATTTATTATATTTAATACCGATTTAAAATATTCTTCCAAATAATTGTGAAGGATCCATTATTTTATCCGTCGTAGCGTGCATATTAGACCGGTTTCGGATATTCATCCATCGTCAGAGCAAATTCACCAAGTTTGTGTAGAGAGTTCACTTCAACGAAATGTTTCTGTAGACTTACACTTTTTGGTTTGAAGGAATAAAACTAATATGCATGCTACGACGGATAAAATAAAGGATGTTATCCAGCATTGCGGACCCAGCCACATTTTCAATTGTGAAGGATGTTCTATCCCGAGACTTAAATTGTCCTGCAAATAGCCGTCATAAGCATTGCTACTGGACTGGTAGAGAATAAATAGTATAATCCTCACCTCCTTCAATTATCTGTAATACATGTGTTTGCAAATGAATTATACATAAAGAAATTATTGTTTTATACCAGATTTCTTTTTCCTAAATCGCGGCAGTAGACTAAATAAATTTAGGGATGTCAAATCTAGAATATGAGGGAAAATGCAGACTTCATCATTTTGATTAGGAAACCAATTTTTTCCTTGAACAACCTTTATTTGAATTTTATTTTTCGCATTATTTGTTTGATTCAAAAGTTTTATTTTCGGAACTTCATCAGTCATCAGTTATTTTAGTGGTACTTTAGAGAAAAGCATATTGCTATTGTTCCTTCAGAAAAATGTGGCAAATAAAATTGATAAGAATTCAACAATGACAAGGGACAAGGTTTCTTCAACAGGGGGTTAGCAATCCCAAACCATGAGCTTCATGACGGAGCCACTTTCAGCTTTGTTAGGCCTGATTAAGAGGGCGAAGCTGAGGGATGTCATAACCAGGGAATACCACAATAGACCTCTAGCGCGTGGCCATCCCTTATCCAATCTAACAAAATTGTGCACTTTGCCCTTTGAGAAACAATTTACCTCTTGGATTTGTTAGTAATTCACAGAGAATAATTTCTTTCAAATTATTAATTCTGTTTACAGATTAGGACTTTGTATTTTTTGTCAAAAAATCATTATTTACCTACTTTTTATTCTATTTTATTTAATTGGGATTAGTTCATTCCTTCACGGTTTACGAGTATATCTTCACGATTGCGAGTATATCTTCACGGTTTACGAGTAAATGTTATTGCAACGTTGATTTTTCCTCTTTTGAATTAATACAAAATGGGCAAAGTTAAAGAACTGAGTGTTGCTACCAGAAGTGCCATTTAAACTTTACATAAAATAGGAAAATCAGAACGAAAATAACGGCTGAACTTAAAATTTCAAAAAATGGTGTTCACCGGGCTATCAAACGGTTATAAAAAATGTGGTGATCATGAAGATTTACACCGCTCCGGGAGACCAAAATTAACAACCACAGGTGAGGATAAGTTCATTATTTTATGAAGTAAAAGAAACAGACGTCTTACAGCTTCAAAATCAGAGGGGAACTTATTAAAAAAGTTCGAGGCCAATTTCCGTCTCAACTGTTCAAAGGCAAGTTCGCCAAGCGAACTTAATACGAAGTCGCAACGCTGAAACCATTATAAAGGGTGCAAACAAGAATCTCTAAAATCTAAATGCTCTGTGGCAGATACTGTACAGTGTGTGGAATAATATTGACTTCGAAACAATCAATACATTGATTGATAGAATGCCTAGAATTATAAGAGAAGTAATTAAGCGGAGAGGTGGTCTTTGATGAAAAAGCCGTTCAGTCGAAATCTATTTTTGGGAAAGATTTACAGTTTGTAATGAATTTGTTATCGCTTATATTATTGTATATAGATTAAATATAACATTTTTGAATTACTGACATTTTATTTTCATTCATAACAAATCATTAAGGTAACAAAAATAAATATAATACATTTTTATTTTAGTTGGTCAAAACATTTTATGAGCAGCGTATATATTTTATTAAGCAAATCTATGCTTGTTCAAACACAAGCTGAAGCAGCACTCTGTTTGCATGCTCATGCTATTCTGTTCAAAGAAGTATATTCTGGTTCAAACAAGTTCAAGCATCGTCCTTTACAAATTCTGCGATAATTTTTCAATAATAAAATAAATATTTTTACCTTAATACGTAAACAATATAAATACGCTGCGCACTATAAATTTTTAGCGAACGAAAAAATCGATTAGTGAAATTTGAGTATTTAACACAAAATATTTTTCCCACACTTACAGCCAAAACGGCGCCCCGGACAAATGTCCGGATTGCCCGCCCCTAGAGCGGGCTCTGATCTCAAACATACACAAAGCCCTTTATAAAATCCCTCACGCCACAAGCTACTACTACACAGACAACACACCATGACATTATAAACCTAGCATAACTTTCATTGTAAGGAATGTTATTGTAATCATGACCTAAACGAACACAATCGGCCTTATTAATATTTTTTGAATGTTCTCTAATCCGTGTTTGATGGATTAGTTACACAGTTATGTTTCAGTGATAGATCATAAAAGAATTTATTTCATTATCGTGTTTTGTTCAAAAACAAGAAAGAAAAAGTATAGAATTCAGTTATAAAATTTAAAATTCAATACAGATGCTGCTACATCATTTCGAATGTGACATCATTCAACTATTGTAAATTAGACATACATGCTCATGTAGTTACAGTCCTGGATTACTTTTTTGTTTTGTTGTGAAATGAATTTTGCTGATTTTATATTATTATAAAAAAAAATCAAAGTGCCTGAATTTGGTATTATTAAAAGTAAAATAACACTTTTCAAACATTGATTACAAAAATGTGATCTGACATTAAATTATATGTCAAAATTCTTTAACCGGAAGTATCACTTCACTGAATGTTTTTTTTTCACCTTATTGCGATTTCCTTGAAAATGGCTCCAACGATTTTCCTTCAATATTTATATATCAAGTACAGATACAAAGAACTAAAACTTTCATTCGTAACATTTCTCTGGTAAAATTCATTAAAGGGCACTTTTTGGGGAGAGGTGTGGTTAAGCTAAATATGTAAAATAAAATAAACAAGCTAAATGTTGGTTGGCTGAACTAAACTTAACTATTTTTTATATTGATACATATAAAAGCTTTGGAGCTCCTATGACAGTCTGAACTCCTAATAGAAATCGTGATATTTAACAAAAGTGGCAATTTAAAAAAACAATTTAACGTTCGATAAAAAAAAAATGGCCTACTAAATGTATTATTCCCGGTAAGTGTTGGTATCTGGTGGCCACTTTTAAAACTAAAGTTTCTACTTTCTTGGTAGGTGCTGTTATCTACAGGCAACTATATGAACTAAAACTTCATACTTTTCCACCTCAACTAATGATTTCAATTTTTTTTTTTACCTTATTTATTTAAGCAACATTTTGGAAAAAACAAAGAAGATCTTTGCACGTTTTGTTTATATACGAAGTTTCAAGAAAATCTTCGGAGCCATTTTTGAAAAAATCGCAAAAAAATAAAAATGACTAGTAAAGTGGTACTTCCGGTTGAGGAATTTTGACAGATAACCTACTATCATATGCAATGATGATCCCTAAACGGAATATCAAGTTTCAACTTTCTGCGGATTTTTGTTTTTGAGCTATGCTGTTTACTTACATATATACATATACACAGGCAGATCATTTGCTAAAAATCACTTTTTTCAACTCA
The DNA here is from genome assembly GCA_011037195.1 of Triatoma infestans. NCBI lineage: Eukaryota > Metazoa > Arthropoda > Insecta > Hemiptera > Reduviidae > Triatoma > Triatoma infestans. The sequence goes on along the minus strand of JAAEAF010002639.1, from coordinate 27,871 downwards.
GGAGACCTCAAAACAGATATTTTCGGTGAAATATCGATATCGAAAATTTGGCACGATTACAAGAATATTTATGTACTTAATTGTATGACATGTTAAGTTTATGCAAGCATTCTCTCTTTTTTAAAGAAGTGTACGATGATTTATGGTTTATAACACCTCTATTACATTTTGTGAGCATGGTATTAAGTAAGATACATCCTAGAATTTGATTTTAGTATGAGTTTACATTTTACAAAAATGTTTTCGGTCAATCTGTTTGTTTGTCACATTTATTAGAAACCAAACCGTGCATTATTAGAAATGAAACATGCATCTCTCTCCCCTCGAACCTACAAAATCAATATTCTCGAAAAAGTGTTTCAGTGTGAAAGCTCATATAAAAAGATTGTTTTCGAAAAATGTCAATGAACAAGATTTGGTGGCCATTTTAATTGGGTAAGACAAAACCTTATTTTTTGTATTTTATATAAACATGTATTTTATATAAACATGTATTTTATACATATGTAAAAACTTAAAAAAAAAAAAAACTAATTGCATTTTTTATCTTGTGAATGGTTAATAGCTTCTTGAGACTTCCTCTCTTTAGCAGTTAACCGGCAGAATGCTTGCCATTCTTCAGTCGTAAAACTCGTAAAACCTGGAGTCAACATAACATCATATAAATTCTTTGCACCTTCCTTAATACACATTTCTTGTATTTCCTGAAAAACGAAACAAAAAAAATATTATTGTTGGAAAAACCAGGAAAATGTAGTGACCATGTGGGGAAAAAAAATTGCAAAGCACTTAAGTCCATTAGTCAATTATAGTTAAAAAGAAAAAGAATGCACGTTCTTGTAAAAGTGTGCATTTCGTAATCCACAAAGACATTTTCCGAATCAAATTAAAGCCTTTATATTTGTGCAAATAAAGCTTTCTCATTCAAATTAAATAACTTTATCAAAATTAATCATTCTGTCTTTGAATAAAAGTTTAATTTAATAAGAAATACTTATAGTTTAATTAAAATATTTTAATTATTTAGAAAAAAAACAGGCTCCGCGCCCAGGGGCCACAACTTCCAGAAACCACATAGTTTTAACAGTTTATTTCACGATATACCAATTTATTAATTTAACTTATTTAATTAAAATTTAAGAAAAAGTTTTTTATTTTATGTAGAATATAGTATAATAGAAGAATGGAAACACTACTTTTTTTATGATAGTTTTTCTGAAACATTCTTATGTTCGCTTGGAAAAGGATATTACAATTCAAAACAACATTTTTCGTCGGTTTTATTCAAACAAAACATTCCAAGTTTTTCAGATATTCCAAGCGTTATTTATTTATTTTACTACGATCTGGTTTGAGAAAAATCAAAAAGAGAGTTTAATCATTTCTTTAAAACGATGTAATTATCATGTTTATCAGATCAAAATGAAATGTTACCTTATAATTTCTCTTTTAATCTTACCCAGAAAACTGTACATACAAATCATTATTAAATCAATATTCAAGATTACTGAACTAATAACACTTTATTTATATTTCAAATGTATACTTCCTTTGTTTTTTTCAAACAAAACTTTACATCACATACGAAATTTTGTGGACTCAAATTTAATATGAAAGTGGAGTTGGCGATTTATGTGGAGTTATTTTGTTGCGAATGTAATCAATTATCCAAAATCTTTTGTCACACTATCTACCATCATTCGTGCAATGTGGTGTGTTAATTTTTACTATTCTCATATAAAATAATAATAATTTTTATTTTTAAGGGAGGGATTAGGCTAAGTGGTTAGCGCGTTGGACTCCCACGCGGAGGTTCCGGGTTCGAGTCCAGTGCTACCCTTAGATTTTTTCCTACCTAGAAGCCTCTACAGTTCACTGTTTGGTGATCGACAGTGTTATCTGTAACGAGAGAACACTGTCCGGAGGCCGGCAGTGAGTAAGGCTCGGGCGCTAATGACCATAGATGCATGACTCGCCTTAAATTAAAAAAAAAATTATTATTTTTTATTAAATTATATACGTTAATAATAATATTATGTTTGATGGTAAAATCATAATCATTAGCGTGGATATTAAAGATAACTAAGAATATTACAACGTATCATGGGGGCCCCCGTGTCGCTGAACCGGTTCCTGACGTCAACATCTAGAGCCTATCGATATTGATTTTGTCGATTATAAACGTGCTTATGAGCTGAATTTACCATTACAATGTTTGTTGACCTTGTTGAAATCCCAACCGAAGGAATGGGGAGAAAGCTCATAGTAGCGATGCTGGCCTCTCAATGCGAAGGTATCCACGCATTGCTGCTCTAATTTTCTCTTCTTATGACCTCTATAGCTCACTGTCTGTGTGATGGACAGCGTTTAGTTTGTACGATGGAACACTGTCCGGAGGCCGACCCAGGAACAATGACCATAGAGTTGAAGCGCATTAAATAGTACGAAACGACATTTTTTTATATAATTTTTCAAAGTCGTAAAAGACTTGTTCTCATATAATTGGTATATTTTAATTTTGGCTCTAAATTACCATTTTGCTAATTTTCGCAATGCGGTTTCAATGTGGTTTATAAAGATTGCATCCTAAATCTCGAACATGAAACCTTTTCTATATTAAGTAGACAGTTATCTACAAATTTATATTCTTATTGATGAGGACTTGAATTATTTTCAATTGCGCACACAAACCTAAGTAGGCATCAGCCCCCCACCACTAATTTATTCACACAGGATATAGGGGAAAAATTTTTATAGATTAACCCAGACATTTGTTTTTCCAAGCCGATGCACAATGCAGCAACATTATCACACAAATTGCTTGCATTAAATTTTCCAGACTTTCAGCGCAAGTCTTTCCTCTTATATTCTTTCGCAATCAAGTATATGATCTGTAATAATTTTTAGGTTTAATAGGTTTTTTTTTTTTTGTAAGTGTTTATTTATAAATTTAACAAGTATAAAATAATAGACTAACCGAACATAGCTATGGCCTCCATGTCTTCCATTAATCCTGTATATCAAATTGAATATAAGCGGAATAGCAGTTTGATTGTAATTAGTCATATCATAAGGAACTAAAAAAATGATTCTTTACTATGTTATGGACTAGTATTCATACCTCTTTCAGCCTCAGTGAGTAAAGAAAAGTTTTCAAAGTAGGCTCAACAAAATTTTTAAAAAAATTGGCTTAGGGGGGTGGTGGGTCTCCGGGTTTACGTAATAAAAAGAAAACGCACCTGGCATTATCGTTCCATTGTCCTCGAAACATATTTTTATAATTGGAGAAAATAATTCAATATCACGATTTAATGTGCATAGACTTCAGAGCCTTCAATTTTATTGTAATTATCACTGCATTTCCTGAAATCGTTTTTTTCTTTTTATTTTTAAAAAAGATCTGTGAAAAATACAATATACCTTCCTGTTTTTGTTCGTGATAATATTTTGTCTTTAAGTTGACTTTTTTTATGATTTTCTTTCCTACCCTCCTTACTTAATCTTTTTCTTATTACAGATTTTCTCCTGGTCTAATACGAAGCAACTGCGATCCGTTTCCCCAATCTTTACAGATTGATTTTTTCATCTTAATTCCAAACTTTGCCAATCAAAACTCATTGCACGCATCTTGCTTACGCAAAAAGTTACTAGTGCTCGTGTATGTGTACCTATTTTGTGTGCGTGTGCGTTCATGTGAACGAGAAGAAAAATTGCCCGAACGTCAAACTTATTATTCCTTTATATAGATATATCCAGAAGAAGTTTTCGTTCAAAATCCGCCCGGAAGCGCAGGCATCATTTCATGTATTATAAAGTGATTGTATTGTAGTGCACTAACACCTTACGTTGGGATTTTATAAATACCGAATTTTGTGTGGGAAATGATCCGATTTATTTACTGAATTGCTAAATTTTAAAATTAGTTTTTTCAGTTTTTTGCGATGTATTTTAGCATTTATTTATTCACTTTGAAAAAATTGTCTACACATTATTAGGCTTATTCACATTAGAATTATTAGAAATGAATTGGGCGTATTGGTTATAATGGTGGCTAAATCCAGCGACAACTATTGCGGAATCGATAGAAGTAACGTACAATGTGTTTAGCAATGTAATTGTAAATATTGAATATGTGGATGTTATCAGTTATTGGTAAAGGATTTAAATAAAAGTGATTTTGTTTAAACTTATTTTTCTCCATGCTCCAACCGAGTACAGTACACGCATCATTGTATTGAGTCATACAATTATGGGACATTGCTTTAAATTTTCATCTAACGGCATGAGAATAAAATAGCCTCTAATTAACTATATGTTATGAAAGTGAAAACATATCTATAATTTTTATATAAATATCTCAAATATAATAATAATATATATCAGTTTTATTAATACAATTACACTGGATACCTCTACACCCTTGGTTTGAAGAGGACTGAATAAGTACGTTCTAATAAGTAAAAGTGAAGACTGCCACTGTTCTTTCCATCACCACATCCGGTTCTTATTTCCATCTGGTTAGCTGTAGTTTATAATTTTTTTATTGTTCTGTTGCGATCAATGACGGAATCGGTGGGAATCTGGGTCGCTGGATTTATCATCCATTCGTTGAACCGACGGTTTATCCTATGGAAGAGCGGGAATTAACAATGTAGACTTTTTTCAAAGACCTCAGTTATTCTTGAATTTTTTTTTAGTAGATAGTTGGCTATAATACGGTACAACAGTTCTTACTGAAAAACTCTTAATCATGCTACTGACTAAAATACATACTATTGGGGCACGAATAGTTTTTTGAAGTTTATTTATAATTTCTCCAATAGGGTTGGCTCCATTATTTAGGATAGTTAAGTTTATAAGTTCCATCATGTATTATCCTTAAAAATGTTGCATCCAAATGCCTAGGACACTCTTGAGATTCGTGTAAACAATTGCTGCGAGGATTAAGTGGCTACGGTATAATAAACAAATGTTTGGCTGTGATAACTAAACTCAGGATTTTTACATAGAATGCAGTCGCTGCACACTGTAAAAGGCGTAAAATAAAGGATTCATGTGCAGGTAATGACTAAATTGTTTGTAAACTAAACCCAAGTGGCTATACATTACCTATAATGAGTACGGGGAATTTTATTTGATTGTGTTCGGCCGCTGGACCCAGGTTCCCTGATGATATGAATAGTTACGACAGCTTCTCTAAGGGCAGACTACCCTATATTTTTTAAGCAAATAAATATTGTTGTGGTTTGGTTCCGCAGAGCTGGAAAGTATCAAAGATATTTTCCGTTATAGCCAGCTTTTTTTTGGTCATCGACCGTTTCGGGCGTTTTCGCCCATATCAGGATGGTTTTTCAAACAGTTAGAACCGATTTGCACAGAGCAATTTAGTTATTAATATTGAACAAGGAAGCTAGTTTTTAGTGAGCGATACTTTTTAGATAGTAACTTTTCACGTTTCTTATATTTAGTGAAAGTACTGAGTATATTAGATTTTTATTTATATTTAGTTTCCACTTGTAACTTTCTCCATGTTTCTATTGGACATACTGCCCGCAATAAAGGGTCTCTGCTGTCATGCAGTCTTGGGAGTACGTCCCCACCGGTTACCACAGCTCACTACTCCTGCACCTTTGTCAGGACAGATACATACACTTAAAACTACACTTGACAGACAAGGACAAACACAGTACGCAAACTACGATCTCTGTCCCGTATTTGACTGGCGCGTCCAAAGGATAATTAAGGGCTTAGCTCGTTGGTAGCGCGCTGGACTGACATGCGGAGGTCCCATGTCGACTCCGTATGCTGTCCATTAGATTTTCTCTTCCTAGGACCTCTACAGCTCACGTCCGGTGAACTGGACAGCGTGTCTCCTAGCTGGACGAACACTGCTTGACAGTCCGGCTGTTGTTTTTGGCCATTGGAGAGTCTCCGGTGGGGGGGGACACATGGATCATTCAGGTCGTCAGTGCAATAATCCCTTCAAACGATCTGCAATCTACTTGTGGACATATAGCAGTGTTAGATTTGAGTTTTCCCTGATAACCATTTTCATAATGTTACTAAGTTAAATTCTTGTGGTATTACATTTCCACTAGTTTTCATTAGTAACGTTTCTAATGTTACTAAGTGGATATTAGTGGTGTTAGATTTTCATTGAATTTTCACTGGTAACACTTAATGTTAAAAAGTGAAAGTATTGCGATGTGTTTCGTAGATTTTTCATCGGAAAACTTGTTTTGAGGTCATCAGGATTCGAAAATCTGGCTGCTAAAAACTGAAGGCAGGAGAATAATTTTGTTGGAAGGAGAATACCTGCAAAGATATAAACAGTACTCTGTACAAACTAGATATTTCGTTTAAATATCTCTAGAGAGAGAGAGAGCCAGTCTAGCAATGAAAATATTGAAATCAGAAAACAGCTAGCAATCCTTAATCCCTCCTCTTTGCATAATATGGAGAGTGTCAAGATTTTCCAAGTGATGCCTAATAATTATACCATCCCAATGTTCGACAAAATGGTATGTTCGCATCCCTAGGGATACGTTATTTTTCTTGGGGAGTGGGGGTTCACATATACGGCAAATCGTGATTTACAAATGAAAATCATAATTCCCATTTTATTTTGATGCTTTTTTTCTATCTATAAAAATAGTTGGTAAAGTTTTTTTTTTTTTAAGAATATATTCATTTTACTTATCCGCAACTTCTTGACTGTACTGCTCGCTTTTTATTGATTTTTTATTTACATATCATAAAGATCTTAAGAACTTTTTAGATTTCAACGAGAAAAAAATTCCAGCAAATTAATACCTTATTGTTAAACATCTCTAATGATATTTGGCGATCAGCAAGTGATTTTAAATTGTTTTTTAAATCTAAATCTGCGACAGATACAAAATCAGCATCAGTTAGATTTTCACCATCTTGAATATCATCATCTTGTGCTCTAACCGCTGTTGGGGTAGGCAAATCACAGAATGCCTCAAATAATGTGTAGCAATGCAACGATATTGGATTGGAAACGCTCATTACAGCTGTAAGTAAATTGGTTTTATTTAAACAAATATTGAATTTTAACTTGAATTATTAAATATTTCCAAATCTTTTCCTAATTTATATTAATTAAAAAAAAAAAAAAAAACAAAAAAAATCTCAATAGAGCTTACTTGGTGGACTTTCATATAGACCCCAAACAAATACATTGCAGGTTTGTTGATTTATTGCTGCAAAAATTTGATGATATAATGAAGCTGCTATATCTGTCACTGGTTCCCTGAAATTCAAGAATAAGAAAATAATGTACATGAGTGAAGTGAATTAATTTCTTTCCAACAAACTTAACTGGCTAATTTGATTTTTATTTTTTCTTAAGTTTCCACGAAATCAACTCCGATGTTTTTGTTTCTTTTTAAACTCTGCGTACTAATATATAACCAATCACTTATATTTTTATTTCTTTTATTAACCAGGAAAACAGCCTATAGATCAGCCTATTTCTATTGAAATTAAAAATTTGTTATTAGAATTAAAAAGTAATGCAGATAAAAACAGTCAAGATATGTCAGAAATAAAAAACAAAAATCAATGTCTAAATAGATTTGAAACTTGAAAAATTTACATTGAATTTAGAATATACTAAAAAAAAAAATATAAATTTGAAAGAGGCAATAAAAAAAACAGAAAGCAGAATTAGATTCACTGCGAAATGGAGAAAGGGAAAATAACTTAATTATCTATAATATTACAGAACAAGAAAAAGAAACTTTGACGATTTAGAAGAAAATGTCATTAACGTTATTGGTTTAAAAATGGAGACTGGAATGGATAGCAATGATATAGTTAGGGTACGCAGAATGGGCATATCTTCTTCTGCCGGAAATCCTATTTCGTTGGAGATGCGTCTTTTAAATCCAAATTACATGTACTAAGAAATGGAAAAAAGTTATCAGGGTCCAAATTCAAAATTACTCAAGATTATTTTTCTCAGGTTCGAGAAATAAGAAGAAATTTAATCCCATTTTTGAAAATCACGTGAATTTGGTAAACATGCTGCACTAAGGGGGTGTAAACTAGCAGTAAATGGAAAATTATATACCATTTATTCACTCAGAAAAAGTGAACTCACTAAGAATATGAAAGAACCTATAGAAGTCAGGAAGCGAAGCCGATCAATCGGACAGGGAGGGAAGTGTGAAAGATAACAAGTCTGATAAGAGCGTAAGACCTTATAACACTAGAAGTAAAAAGCTTGGCCTTCCTGGGAAAAAGAAGGAAGCATCAGTTGCAGACTGGCTGTTTAGCAGTCACCCGGAAAAGAAGAGTAACCTGGCGGATTCACCTTCAAATACTAATGAAGAAAATGCGAAGAATCAATAGCAATTAAAGTCTTCTAGCAAAATTAAACCTAATAACAATGGATATAAACATATTTCTCACGGGCACAATTTATAAATATTAGCTTACAATATTCGAGGCTTAAGAAATAAATTAGACGAACCTGACTTTGAATGTTATTTAAATAATTTTGACATTATTCTACTTTTTGAAATCTTCGTGACGAAGGAGGAACAGTCAAGTATGGATGTAGTCTATAATACTTTTCATATAAAGTGAGAGTTTGCTAAAAGAGAAATAAACTTAGGAAGAATCTATGGGATTTCTATGGGATTGAGAAGTCTGTCACTTCAAATAAGTATGTGTCTTTGTGTAATATTTCATTTAGAGATATGATATTAATTAATTTAAATAATTACTTAGTTTTTGTATACCCAGTATATCTGATTTGTAATTCATGGGGCTCTGACTTTAGTGACTTGTCTAATTCTTGTCTAAGAATTATGATTTAAATATCTTTCTAATGGGAGATTTTAATAGCAGATTAGGTAATTTGCAGTCTCTGTCCCGCGAATATTTACATGTAGTTCTAATATTATCAATTTAAATCGCTTAGTAAAGCATGTTGTAAAGATGTATTACAACTTCAAAACACACAATTTCGAAATTGCACACAGGTTATCGAAACTCCAGCATCAATTTCATCCATTTTAATAATACTGATATACGTCTAATACTATAATGTTGGGAAGGTATGCTGTTTCAACCGCTTATATTAAATTTTGGTGAACAGTAGAAAAGGTTATTTCAAAGGGCGCCAAAAAAGAATGTAGCTGCCGTACGTCACAAAACCGCACAATATGAAAGCATACAATTAATCATGTATGCCAGTGAGTCAACGGCGCCGTCTGTTCAGTGGCACCGAACGGCTTTGCCATCACCGTTTTAGGTAAAAGGTTCCATGCTTTTCTTCACTCCACTAAAAAAGTCCGGCTGTACGGTTTTTTGCCATACAGAGAAACCCGTATAGTGTGAAACGAGCCTAACGACCAGCTGACCAGAAGTAAGTCCTTTATTTTTTTTGTAACAAATGCTTTGCATTGAGAAATAAAGAAGCATTCTATTCTACTATTCTTCTAAATGAATAAAATACTGAGAAAAATGAAACCATGTTTAAAAAAATGCAATCAAGCTTTGAATAAAAACGGTGAAATTAGAAGTGCGAATTTTTACAATTTTTTTTTAATTTTTCAATTTTTGCGTTTTTCCTCGATAGCAACACCCAGGATTTTCCTAAAATTTGGTATACATTATATAAATATAATTGTTACGGGAAAATGTATATTTTAGGGTTTCAGAGGAGAATTAAAATAAAGCTGAATATCTAGTTTTTAAACAAAATTTGTCAATCGGCAGTGAGAGAAATTTAGAAGCTGTCTGGATGATGAGGTACACATCAGATTTTTACTTTCTCTTAGTCTGCAATAGTTTCAAATTTTTGAAAAATTGAGTTTTCACAGTAAATACATATTTCGAAGTTCCCTGAGTACGAAAAAAAAAGGGTTTTAGCGAATAGTCTGTATGTCTAGCAAACAGAAACTCAAACTTGGGTTTGGTACACCTCCGCATCTGACAAGCAGGTTTCTGTCAAAATTCCATCATCTGGAAATGTGACTTTAATAAATGTTTTTTTTTTTTTGCAGGTTTACACGATTTTCTAGCTACTCAAGGAATTTTCTATAAACTTCGTATACTATCTTAACATATAAATGCCTATTACCTTGGGTTTATTAAATGTTATTTAATGTAATATACTTAAGTGATTTGCTGCCCTGAGTGCAAACAACATAATATCCTATCACTTCTATATTTGTATATTTATGAATAAAAATTTGCAGATCTATATAAAATATAGATCAATTTGCAATTCTATAATAGTTTCAACGGCAAAAAGAAAGTCGTATGAGTGTTTCACACCACTTCTTCTTTTCTTTTTTCTTTTTTTAATTAAAATCATATCCTTACCGAAGTGTAACTTTAGTTGGATTCTGAACCTCACTGCTATTTGCCTGAACTGCAAGGCATCCGCGAATATTACTTCTCCATGCGTAAACCTCTCCTAATTGATTGAGTGCAATTATAGCATTCTTACCGCATGCCACTTTAATAATTATATTAGTAGCGTTGTTAAGTTCTTTTGCTTCTATTCGTGTATGAACATATAGTTCCTTCTTAATAGTTACTTTTCCATCTTCTCCCATTCCAAATGTAAGTACCTATAAATAGAAAGCAAAAAATAAATTTAACAACTTTCTATTTATTATTATCAATCACTGCTGAGAGATGTCGTAATCACATACCTTGCCACATTCACTTATGACAACTGCATGCAACCACCCAGTAGTAACGTAGATCAGATTATCTACACCTGGAATTGTTATTTGTACAGGAGTAAAGCTTCCCGTCAACGGTGGTAAATCACCCCAAAACCATAACTGGAATCAAAATTTTTTTAATTCTTTGTATAATAAGTGAAAAGTAGTTTCATAAACTTACGTTTTAATGCAGGAAATTCATAAAGAATATACAATCATCGGCAAAAGATTCCGGCAACTTGAAAAATTACATTTAATAAATAAAATTTTTTTATCGGTTTTCACCAGTTATTTTGTTTGGCAATTAATAGTTAACATTTTTAGAGTAAATTAGACATTGTACATTACAACTGTGGTACTAAAAAAATTAAATAAATATATTATTTACTAGTTTGTGTTTATTTATTATAAATTTATTTTTATTCAGTCCGAATTGATTTCTATTTGTTTTAACTTCGCTTTAGCTTGTTCCTTGAATATGGACATTAAAATTAAAAATTCGAATTTCAAAATGCCCGCTAGTGCCGAGGATTTCGCACGTGCTGTAGTACTTATTGATCACGGCTGCTGTTGGTGTTCTCAACCAATCTGCGAGATACAATGCAGCGTTACAGAGAAACAGGCTCATACTCAAGAAGGCCAACCTCTTGAACAGGAATTTTTTGCCGGTGAATGTATTACAAAATAAGGTTACAAAAGTTTTAAGGGCTATCGCTAGATATCACGACAATTTGTTGAAGCCACATTTTATCATCTCAAATTCACATTACATCCATTATCTCACTTAATCACGTCCAATTAAACAAATTTCATTCAATCACACAGTTCAAACCAAATTATAATTATAATTTTCATGGCAGTTTAACATTTTTTTTTTTAATTTATCTTACAGCTAAAAAGCGGCCTCTACACGGTCAATATTATTGTCAATATCAGTATTGACAATAAAGCCATCAATACTCGAGCTAATCAATCACAAACTTCGTTACTTCAATACTATTGATCACGTATTGTGATTGGTTAGCACGAGTATTGATGGTTATACTGTCAATACTGATATTGACAATATTATTGACCTTGTAGAGGCCGCTTAAGAAATTGTATTGCGATATAATACAGAGTTTCGATTTGCTTTTTTCACCGAAACTAACAAACTCCCAGAATATGATGAAAGTGCTTTTAGAGAATGGTCTGTATTCGTATTTGTACGGAAGTACTGTGTGTGTGTGTGAGGGGGGTGGGGTGGTTGGTTAACTCAAAAACAAAAATACCTTCGATAATTTGAATTTGATATTCCGGTTTAGCCGACTGTAAAATTTTCCAAATTTGGCGAGCCGATTGTTAAAATTATTTATGAATGAAAGATGAATGTATGCTTATCACACTTATCAACGCTTGCTTTCAAAACCGCAAGACAAACACCACCGAGGAGGCTCCTTCTACGGACGTGACACGTCCTTGCAGAAGCAATCTCAATAGAAATTAATTAACCATTAGAAAAATTACCGCCAGATCAAATTGTTTTGGGACAAGCTCTGCACACGTTTTCCTCCTTGAGACTTTTTGTATGCAAAAAAAATTCTAGATGAGTTTTATATGATTAGACTACCGCTCGATTTGTTCTATCTTTAAAACAGATAGCATATCTTCATTAATCACCACTATACCATCAGATTTACATCATACATCACAACTCCAGGGCAGCGTAAGAGCCTCCTAGATGTATGTGGAAAAAACTAAAAAACATATTTGCAAAATATGTTTTCTTATGTTTGCCTATTTGTCCTTTTTTTCACCTTACTTTTTTTCTGGCACATTAGGCGAGCCGTTTGTTAGAAATTTAAACAAATTACTGCCTCTAACAACCCAAAATCAATTTCACTTTTCTTAGAGAAATGACCCTAATTAAAAGGGATAGCTTTATTTATACCATGTGATGGCAGATCATATTCACTATTAATAATACTTTCCAATCCGCAAGATAATACTACCGTCGCTGCTTCTACGCTAGGCCAGTCAGGTGCTTGATGAATAAACACTATTGAAAGTGTTCATACTTCAGGAGTTCATGACTCTAGAAGAAGCTGAAGGTAGAATTCTATCACGAGTCCATTAGCTCAAATCACCATCTAAGAATCCAACCACAAGCCGACCAGCCAACATCCACAAGCTCTTACCACATCTCTCTCTCTCTTTTTATATCTCTAAATTAAGTCCTCAGTGTGTAAAATTATAGTGTACTACAATTTAAATCCCTAGTTTTTAGTGTCGAATTCTATCTTTCCGATCAATCAAAAATCCCATCTAAAGAAATCGTTAGACATGGGAAAAATCGTGAAAAAGTTTTAAAAATAATCATTATTTTCCAGTGATTAAATTTGACCGAAATCTTCTTGCCGATGCCTTGGGTGATGACTAAACAAATAACAAACTTAGACACACCATTATTATTACACTAGTCTTTGTTTTTAATTTTTTTTTTTTTTTAGATTAAAAAATTCCCTGTATTTTGGATGGAAGCACGAATTCGAAAATCTAATACAATTGCGTACGATCGTTTACTGCAGTAAGAAAAAAAAAAATATTTGAAGAGACATTGGGTAGCCAAGTTAATGAAGATAATGCATTGTAGTTTTAACGAAAATCACGGCCTGGATGAGCTACAAGAAGCAGAGCCAGCCCATTGATACGCATGTCTTGTTCCACAATGCACAGAGAAAGGAAAGAAAAAAGAAAAAGAAATGTTGGAAGGTCAAAGAATTGCGAACCCATTTTCTGAACCCGTTTTTTTATAGGACAAGATTTCTGTGTATAGATCATTAGTTTGATTATATCAGACCTTTTTGTCAGATGATAGTGCCAAACTGAAAGTACTTCCAGCAGCTGCATTGATGATCTTTTCTAATTTTAACGCGACCACACGTAATGGATTTCCTCTAGTTACCGACGTTCCATCGCCTAGTTGACCCTTGATATTACTTCCCCATGAATAGAGTACTCCTTCTGTAGTGTACGCTAAACCGTGATTTTCTCCAGTACTAATTCCTATTATATAAAAGTATTTATGAATCTTCATAAAAACAGTACACTATAGTTTTCATTAAATTAAAATCAAAGTTGTCTTTTTTAAGATATTACATTAAATGATTTACCTAAAACTTTTTGATGTGACAGTTCTTGTATCATAAGAGGTTCATCTATAGTATCAGTGCCTTTAATGCCTAAAGATCCTAAAAAATTCCAGCCGAATCCATAAACTTCATCACTGCTAGTTATATAAATGGCTCGGTTCCCTGCTGTACCTAAAAATATTAATTTCTTTGAATTAGTTTGTAGTTATTATTTCTCATACAGAAATTGTTTTTTTTTTCATTCCTGCTCGGAGAGGTAATAATAAGATTATCAATTTATCATATATGTTGTTGAGGTACTTAAAACGATAAAAGTATCTAGCAAGTGAATTTGATGAAAATGATTGATGATACATGGATGGAGCTGCTGTCCATCGACAACTCTTGATAAAATATATTCAAATGAGTGAGGAGAAATGAATATACACGGGGCTTAGAATGAAATGGAAAGGGCATTAGAGAAATAGTACAAAGAAAGTATACTTGGAATAAGTTTAATAGTAAAAGGAGAAAGACAGATATTTACATGTTGGTTTTTCCCTGTCAGGAAAGCGTCTCAGTCGCTGACGTCTCAATCTCCTGACAAGATTTCCAGGGATAAAGTAGGTGGAAAGTCCTTCGACTAATGGATTATAATTATTTGAAAAGAAATCACAATTTTTTTTTTTTTGTATCAGGATATAATTATGTCGCGGATAAAAAAATATTTAGGTCACTATGAATGTTACAGTTGCAAATATAAGTGTATAAAATGTGAATGGTGTAGTTGAGAAAAATTCACAACAAGCGGCTGGAAATTTCCATTTTGTGAATACCAGCCACAAAATATGTTAGAACAGCTTATTGTAACATTATTAAAAATCGCTGAATTGAAGCACTTATTACTTATTGTAAAATGCAACATGCCAAAGAGGACAAATGATAAAATCCAACTTCAGAGGCGGCTGGTCAATAAATGCACATTCAACGTGAATCTCCTGGAAAAATTCTTAATTAAAATATACATGCTTAGGCACTGGAGCCTATCTGAATTCTAATAGCACAAGAGCCTATGAGCGACATCGCAAAGTAGAGTGGAGGGTAGGTAAGATAGAAGAGGCACATAGTTGTGGGGAGTAGTAAATAGGAGGGAAAGTGTTTGCCCAAACACTTCTTCAGGAGTTATTGTGAATCCGGGCAGAATGCGGTAGCGTTATCAGTCTGTTCAAATATTTTAATCAATTTTAATATTTTAATCAATAGTTTAGAAAAATATTTTTATCAAAGTAAACAAACTGAATTCTCCTATCCTATGAAACTTTTCTGCTTTTGAAAGTTCTATTTTATAACCTTTTTTTTTAAAATAGTTTCAGTTTATTAAAACTTTGAACTTGCAAGGCAACCATAAACGACATAATCAATTTTTCAATGCTGCTGCTCTTAAGACTCACTTTCAACGAATTCTTACCTCTTATAATCATGCCAATATATACGGTAGGACGAAACGGCTACAAGCTACATGGACCAAGCTACCTCTATAAATGTGTCTAGCCTCATTGTAGAGTTAGTAAAATCGTATTCAAGTTGGCACGTCGAGAGCTTAAATCAGTCTGAAATTAACGTTCTAGAAGTATTCTGTAGTCTAGAAACCATTCAAGAAGTATGGAAAAAGTCTGTAAACGACTTTTAAATAGCCGAGCATAAATTTGATTTTTTTTTACATCTTTGTATGTGTTCTTGATACATGAAGTTTAAAGAAAATCGTAAAGCCGTTTTCTAGAAAATCACTAAAAACTGAAAAAAACATTCAGTAAAATGGCACTTTCGAAATATTAAGTTTAAACATTCTGCAATTTTTCGTTTTTGAGATATGCTGTCTCTCTCTCTCTCTCTCTCGCTCATACACACAATTTGCTAAAAACCACTTTTTTGGATTCAGGAGACCTCAAAACGGATATTTCCGGAGAAAACTCGGTATCGAAAATTTGGCAAGATTAAAATACTTTCTCTTACTAACAATAAGAGAAAGTAAAAAAAAAAACATCGCCCATTACTATTTACAGTTACTGTAAATAAGAGAAAATTACAAAGTATTTGGTAGAGAGAGATGGAAAGTTCACTATTTTCATAAATATGCCGATAGATGGTGCGCGCTGTTCTTTTCTGTTGCACTATTCAAACCTTTCTCATTTTAGTGGGCTTTGTTCTAAGAATTTATTTTGAGAGGGGGTGTTTTTTTATGTTTTGTGTCAAGGTATGTCCCCGTAAGAGTGCTCTCTTTAAATTTACTTATTTCTTGTTCTTTAATATAAGCAATGTGTCCACACAAAAAAATAAATTACTCCTGAAAATCTATAGTGTATCTTCCATCTTTTTGTTCCATGCTGTCAAACAGTCAACATAAGGACCTTAATTTCCCAGCTGCAGCTTATTGACCCAAGGTTTAGTTTGTATCTCTTTTTTTGCTTTGAATTTAGCTGATACAGTATCCTACCACTATTTTTCCTTTGTCAAGTTTTGTTCGGAAATACTGTATTCACTTTCTTCTTATAATTTTCTCTTTGGGCCTCCTGGTTCTGTTACTTTACTTGAGTTCCTACACTTAAGCATATCAATATTGGTATACTTTAACTTGCCTGTTATTGCCTTATATTAAATGTACTTAGTATTAAAACTACTTATGTCATTCAGTTGTTCTCCTTCAAAATGAAACTCCTTGGTATGAAATAATAATCTATTTTCAGACAAACTAATAGTTTCTAAAAGATTAAAATCATCTTCAATCGGTTTAATGAAACCTTTCTACACTGATTCTTCTAACTGTTTTTACTTTTCGATCTCGAACTTGCTCCTAAACCTTCGCATCTTAGTCAGTTGAAAATATGTTAGAACAGCTTATTGTAACATTATTAAAAATCGCTGAATTGAAGCACTTATTACTTATTGTAAAATGCAACATGCCAAAGAGGACAAATGATAAAATCCAACTTCAGAGGCGGCTGGTCAATAAATGCACATTCAACGTGAATCTCCTGGAAAAATTCTTAATTAAAATATACATGCTTAGGCACTGGAGCCTATCTGAATTCTAATAGCACAAGAGCCTATGAGCGACATTGCAAAGTAGAGTGGAGGGTAGGTAAGATAGAAGAGGCACACAGTTGTGGGGAGTAGTAAGTAAATAGGAGGGAAAGTGTTTGCCCAAACACTTCTTCAGGAGTTATTGTGAATCCGGGCAGAATGCGGTAGCGTTATCAGTCTGTTCAAATATTTTAATCAATTTTAATATTTTAATCAATAGTTTAGAAAAATATTTTTATCAAACTAAACAAACTGAATTCTCCTATCCTATGAAACTTTTCTGCTTTTGAAAGTTCTATTTTATAACCTTTTTTTCTAAAATAGTTTCAGTTTATTAAAACTTTGAACTTGCAAGGCAACCATAAACGACATAATCAATTTTTTAACTTAAACCATTTTCGTATTTACTGGCCAATTTATATTTAACTGCGATTTAGGAAAACTGAATTGTAACAGTTTAAACTTGCCTATGAAGTCTGTTTAAACTTGTATATGAAGTTTATTTATAGGGTAAGTAAATATATTTATGAAGCGACAAATCTTTCTAACTTTGATTCTTAAAAATATTTTTATATTATATTTTCTTGTAGTTGTTTATACAGCAGTAAGTGTAAACCTAAAAGATTTCATGAATTGTTTGCATTTTTTCATAATTTTCATTGCATGGCAATCATTGGGTCTACTGAATAAAAAAAAGCATTTGCTTTTACTACTTGGCGTTTTATAAGTCTTTACTTACAACCAATTGAATAAAACATCAGTGTTTACTGAACTCGAAGTTCTTATTCCTTAATGAAATAAGTAAACCCTAAATTTTCCAGTAATTACTTAATTCGCAAGTATTTACTCATACTTTTCCCACTGAACTCTTATTTTCGATTGAATAAAGATAAGTAATAACTTTGTGATGCAAGTAATTACTTGTATTTTAACGTTACTCAATATGCAGCATTTATGTTTTTTAATTAAAATTTCTGGTGTCAAATCTAGCTATGGCCGACTCTATAAGTATACGAAAAATAGAGAATAAAGAGAAAGACATATAAATGTGGGTAATTCTAAAGTTTTGTTGCGTTCTTCAGGTGAAAGTGTTGATTACCTCTCTAATTATTTTCTAAGTGATTTTGAAGAAACAAGAGGAGGGGTTCTTAGGTCTCGGCAAAAGATGAAATATTTCTTTGTTATTTGAGTGATCCAGGATTTCAAACAGGTGTCGCAGAAGATTTTTGAGTTTTAAAAATTGGGTTATGGTTGGAATCTAAGAGTTCTGAAAGGGAAGTAGTGGGTTGTGGGTTGGAACATGCCATCTAGGCTGGTGACAAATCCAGCGTTTACTTACAGTATAAGCAAATGCTTCTAAGTAAATACTTATTTTGACGATAATTTTTCCGGTGTTTACTTTTAAATAAAAGGTGGCGCTTATTCAATTGAAAACAAGTAATTGCTTATACTTAAAAGTGTATACTTTTTATAAAAGTTAACACTTGAAAGTGTTTGCTTATTTTTATTCAATCGACCCACTATTTCTGTAGCAATTAAACAGTCTTCTTTTTTAGTTAAAACTGTAACTATAAGTGCGATTGTAGAACAATTAAACAAATTATATTCACTAGCTTAAATTTGGAGATAAAATAAAAATTAAAGAAAAACTCAGACCAAAACCCCAACTTTAAGTTCAGATAAGCAAATAAAAAAGCAAACTTTCAAGTTTAAATCAGAGTTCCAATAAGTTATTTAATTAGTTTGGTACTGCGGTTTAGCAGTAAGTTTCCTGTACATATTTTTTTCGAATTTAAATTGTGTAATCTTGGGTGTAGTCCCAGGAGTATCTAATTCTACAGAATATTTCCGGGTAGGTTCTTAATGTACACTTAAACATAAATTTTATTGAAATATTTCGAAATACTTGGAATTCGCATTACTGTTTAACTAGTCAACTTTTAATTCACTGCTTATTTGTGGGCCTAAGCTTTCACCTATCCAGGAGCCGCCACTATCCTTCCTTGGATTAAAATTTCACCAGTTTATTAAAATGAAAAATTATTAGTTATAAGAAACATCACCAGTGAACAGCACCTTTCAGCCACTACAAAATGTTTTAGTTTTAAAAGCTCCCGCTAGGTTACAGTGTCTAAGCTTAACCCTTAATCCATTTCTTTCCCGGTCATTTCTTCCTTTTCTGCTTTCCTCCCCATATCTCTGTGAGACATTCTCATTGTTGACCTACCAGTGGCCGCCATTCTCAATGTCTAAACAATGTCTGTCTTTCTATTCACTAACTTTCTCAAATATAATGTCTTTCTATTAACTAGAGGCAATTTTCATTATTAAATTTAGTATGCTCAGTATGCAAGTAGGTAGGTATTCATTATTAAGTATTCTGTTGAAAGCAGGAGACTCGAAACCGTCTGTACTACAAAATGAAAGAAAGAAATTTCTTACATTTGTGAAAGTTGCAGTATTATTAAAGTTATTAGAGATTTTTAATAATAATTTCACACCTATTTCATTGGATTTTCATTCCAAGAGTCTCCAATTTACTCACTGATGGCTTGCTTATCGTATAGAACCCAAAAGTTGCAGCCTCTAATGAGGAAAAGATTTATAATAGATTTCTAAAAATATTTCCGTCTGATGGCATTAGCAGAAATGGCTGTAGCCTTTGCGGTTAGTGTTGAGACCAGTCAACGAATAGAAGATTAAATTGTAAAGACTTTTGTATCATGTTGTATAGGTCATATCAATACATATCACACTGATTCCCAGCTAGATGGAATGCTAATGCAAAAAAAAGTTCGAAGGAAATTTGTTGTCAACTAATTAATAATAAACTTAGTAAAAGAAAGTTATAAGAAAGAATGATTCAATCCAGAATTTTTTTTAACAGCAGTGGATAGGTTATAGGAGCTCAGAGGTTTGAGTCGCTGTACGATTAGGTTAACTAGTGGCAATTTTCATTATTAACTTTACTAATAAGGTGACAATTGGTATCTCTGAGTATGCAAGTAGGTAGGTATTCATTATTAAGTATTCTGTTGAAAGCAGGAGACTCGAAACCGTCTGTACTACAAAATGAAAGAAAGAAATTTCTTACATTTGTGAAAGTTGCAGTATTATTATAGTTATTAGAGATTTTTAACTTAATCATTCTATTTCATATTATTTAATTTTGTTTGCTCACTACTATTTCGAGCATCTCCGCTAGTGATGAGCAGAAGGGGTTTTATAACAGATTTTTCTCAATTAATGTAACACCATATTGCAGCAGTTTTACAATAAATTTGCTTTTTATAACACAATGACATCCATAGACTCTATATCACCCCTTTAATCACTCCATTCGTATAAGTAAATTAACTAAATTACTTACCAAATATATGCGCTAATACAACTTGCTCCGTCAGTTTTATATTTGAGAATATTTTCCATTTTTTTAAATTTGGTTTTGGATAGACCAGATCAAACATGATTGATAACACTAAAATTGAATATAACTATTTATACAAAATTATTACGCTCACTTAATTAATTAATTTTAAAAAAAAATCACTAAAAATTAACTACAAAAAATAAATAATTAAGAAATCACTAGGAAATCATTTGGCAGATGTTGTCACACAAAGCTGTTGCATAACATTGACACAGTGCAATTGCACAGCGCTATCTGACAACTCTCTGGAAATTATACAGCACTGCCAACACTAAGGATACTGTCACAGCAACAGTATTTCACTCAATGCTATTATTTATCTCTTATCAACTACAGTTGGTATAATTATCGTTGAATTGGTTTTCCTTATCAAAGTTAATAGAATATTTTATAACTTTAAAGAGATATAATTTATTAATGAATATGTGGATGGGTCCGCAATGCTGGATATAAATAATTGTATTCAATAATTTATATCAATATTCATAGAAATTATTATTTTAAAAATTTGGTAATGAAAAACTCGTTAGTTTTTCCGTATTGATCAGAAAACTTGTAATAAATATTACATAAAATATTACATTTATAAACTTGTTACAGTAGAAATAAAATTTAAAAAGTAAATTTGGCCGGTTTGTGGCCAGATTTGTAGTAGGTTAAGTTAGTAAACTTTATGAATATTTTAGCAATTTAAGTTGGTAGATTTATATTTAGCTTAGGTTAATTTGTTAATTAGGATAAAGGAGGTTTAGATTAGGATAATTAGGTATACGATATTCAAGTTAAGTTAGGGAAATTCGGCCAAGAATGGAGAAGAGATCAGAAGAGAAGATTAAGTGAAAAGGCGAGCGGGAGAAACATGTAATTGTCATTTGTCACATTGTTTGGGAAAATCAAAACAGTGTTTCCAGTGAGGGAAAAACTTTGAACGGCTAGCCGGATTATCCCTCAGCCAGCTCACTGTTAAAACTGCTTGCGGAGGAGGTAAAACAAGAGTAGCTCAACAAATTATGGAGAGAGGTGAAGGAATGGATTTTATCCGTCGTAGCGTGCTTATTTTTCATGTTTTTTTTACCGGTTCTGATTTTCATCCAACGAATTTTACAAACGAATTAACTTTTGATTTGTTGAGTATATATGTTAGATATTTCAATTAAATGTTTTCTTTTTTTTTCAGATTTTCGGTATCTGTTCATTTTCCTTTTCTTTTCTTTTTTTTTAAGTCATTTTTAAATAGATTTATTTTGTTCTCCATGTAAATGAAATGATTCTAATATTAAATAAATAATATAAGTAGAAGATATACTTATCATTCACCTTGAACACAATTCACTAAATATGATTTATTTAATATTATGTGTGGCTAATCAAATTCGTGTATGAATTTGACTCATAGCTTACTGGTAGTGCCTCCGCTTTTGGTTGAGAAAAGAGTTCGATCCCTGCTGTTTTTGACCATTTGCTAAAAACCACTTTTTTGGACTCAGGGAACCTCAAAACGGATATTTCCGAAATATCGAAAATTTGACATGATTGCAATACTTCCTCCTACTAGGAGTAAGAGGAAGTAATAACTCTCACTTTTATTTGAAAGATTTTTCCGGAATAAGTTATATTAGTTAAATTTCAAATTTTATTTCATTTCCTTCAAAATTATTGGCGCTGTTGTCTTACTCTGTAAAAGGAAATATGGCGGTTTCCCAATTTAATGAAATTGAGTTTTCTCCGGTGTACGATCTCTCCAGAGTTTGAAAAAACTAATTTTAGTGAATTCAGTTTATTTGTGTGATGAAAATATAATATCAAAAACGAAAAATCGCAAAAAAGTCAATTTATATTGCGTTTATGTTCACTAATTTTTTTTTTTTTTTTCACTTTCTCTTACTCCTAGTAAGAGGAAGTATTGTAATCGTGTCAAATTTTCGATATTGTGCTTTCACCGGAAATATCCGTTTTGAGGTTCCCTGAGTCCAAAAAAATGGTTTTTAGCAAATGGTCTCTGTGTGTGTATGAATATGTGAACAGCATAGCTCAAAAACGAAAAACCGTAAAAAGTTGAAACCTGATATTCCGATTAGCTATCACCATGGGATCTGACAGTACGTTATCTGTCAAAATTCCTTTACCGGAAGTACCATTTTACAAGTTTTTTTTTGTTTTTTTTTTTGACTTTTTTGCGTTTTTCTCAAAAATGGCTCAGAAAATTTTCTTGAAACTTGGTATATCGACTACACATACAACGAGCTACAACTTTCATATGAAACATTTTTCTGGGAAAATTCATTTAAGGGCAGTTAAGGGGGATGGAGGTAGGGTTAGGTTTTCATCTAAAGTGCTATATCAGTTTGTTAGACAATTCTATCATCTAATTAATATTAATTAGAATTCAATATGTTGTCGAAATACCGAGTTTGAAAAAATCTGATAAAGAAAGTGGTTTATCATTTTACCTTTTCACTATTTCGCGATTTTCTCAAAAATGGCTCCTACGATTTTTCTTGAAACTTCTTATGTAAACTAAACATACAAAGATCTACAACTTTATTTAAACATTCTCGGGGAAAATTCATTTAAGGGCACTTTTCGGGAGGGTGGGGGTTTGTGTTGTTTTTCTCTAAAGTGCTATCGTAGTTGATTATACAATTCTATCATTCAAACAAAATTAATTAGAAATAAATAGATGGCCAAAATTCCGAGTTTGAAGGAAATTAGTAAACCGGAAGTACGCTTTTACTGAATAGTTTTTTTTTCAGTTTTCGACGAATTACATTAACTTTGCTATACAAACTATAAAATTTGTAAATTATAATTTTGAGAACTGGTGTAAGAGAAAGTTGTGTGAGTGTTTCACACCAGATTTTTTTTTTGTTTTACGCACTTTTTATCGAAAAATAGCTTAAATGATTTTCTTAAAACTTGGAATGCTACTTCCTCAGATATGTACGGAACATTTTCATTTGAAACATTTTGGTCGGATAAACTGATTTTAGGGATTTCCTGAGAAATCTGTGAATGTTAAATTACAAAGGTCTTTTTTGTTGATGTTCCTTTTTGGACTTCAATACAATTGTCCTTGGAAACATGTCTGCCCATCACTTGTGTATTTATGTTAGTGAAAATGTCGAACTTTAATGAATATCTGTCAAATATGTGGATAGGCCCATAATGTTAGATAACATCTGGTATTTTATCCATCGTAGCATACATATTCCTTCTATTCCTGACCGGTTTCGGATTTTCATTCATCGTCAGAGTAAATTCGCCAATTTGGTGGTGAGAGAGTTCACTTCAATGCAATGTTTCTGTTACACTCAAACTTGTTGGTTTGTTGATTTGTATGTGCTGGCGGTTATAAAGTCTTAACAAACCAACAAGTATGAGTGTAATAGCCCCGCAAGGGGTATCTGTTGCATGCAGTTACTTGGGGAGTAGCGACCCCACCGGTTATCACAGCTCAGTGCTCCATGCACTTCGTCAGAACAGTACATAATACACTTTACACTCCACCCTTTACAGGATAAGGACATATACAGTACATAAACTAGGGTCTCTGTCCCTGGTTAACTGAGTAGGCCAAGGGAGAAAAAAGGGATTAGCTCGGTGGTAGCGCGCTAGACTAGCAGCACGGAGGTCTGGGTTCGAATCCAGCGTGCTACCCTCTGCAGCTCCCTGTCCGGTGAGTGTTGCCCGTACCTAAAGAGCATTGCTTGGAGATCGGCGGTGCGCTGAGAAGGCTCCGGGGGCACAATAGGTCTTTCAGGTCGCAGTGCAATAATCCCCTATAACAATCTACGAGGCATGTTCAGTAAGTAAATGTACTGAATTTTCGTAGGTTACAAAAATTTTTATTTGAACAAAAAAATTACCTGGTTACATTAGTACATATGTAAGCTATTTTTCGACATAGTCACCGTTCCTCTCAATGCAGGTGGTAAACCGGGGTATTAATCTTTTGATGCCTTCCTCGAAGTAGTTTCCCGCCAACCCCTTCGTCCACTTCTCCACCTCCTCGTCGGTTGAAAACCTTTTTCCACCCATATGCAGCTTCAGGGAGATAAAGAGATAGTATTCTGAAGGTGCTAGGTCAGGAGAATTCGCGGGATGGTTCAGGACATCCCATTTAAACGAGGCAAGCAGTTTGTGGTCTGGCATTGTCGTGCAGCAGGCAGACTCCTTTTGTCAGCATGCCTCTCCTTTTGTTCTGAATCGCCCTCCGCAATTTTTTTAGGGTCTTACAGTATCTTGCCGAGTTGATGGTCACCCCTTGAGGCATATATTCAATTAAAATTATGCCTTGACAGTCCCAAAACCCGGATGCCATGATTTTCTTGGCTGAAATTGTGGTTTTGAACTTTTTGGCGGAGGGTGAAGAGCTGTGACGCCACTGTTGAGACTGCCTTTTGGTTTCAGGTGTGTAGTGTGCTACCCAAGTTTCATCTCCAGTAATGATGGAGCGGAGAAATTCATCTCCATGGAGTTTGTAGCGTCTCAAAAACTCTTGCCCGACCTTGAATATTTCACAATTGGCGGGAGATTGGATTGACATTTTTCACGAAACGTATTGTCGCGTCGACAGTTCTCAACGTACTGACCTCGAACCAGTCTCGTTGCGGAGGGGAGGAATCAGGCTACACGATAGTGTGGCCAACATGTCGAAAACAAAATCCCTCCGGCCGTGAGAGCCTCAGTACACTTACTTTCTGGACATGCTTCGTACGTAAGTGTAACAGAAACATTGCATTGAAGTAAACTCTCTCCACGAATTGAATGAATTCTTAAATTCTCTCTCTCTCTTGGTGAATTTGCTCTGATGATGAATGAAAATCCGTAACCGGTCAGGAATAGAAGGGATAGCATGTTATGACGGATAAAATACCATATAATATCTGTCAATTTTAGAATTGTACTGTCTGTGTGAGTGTGTGTGTGTCACACCAGTTTTTATGTAATCAGCAGCATTAAAGTAGTACACGTCACCAATCATTATAGTGTGAAAAAATGGCAATTTTAGTTTCTCGTGCTCAAAGTAAGAGAGAGACGTATTACGATCGTGCCAAATTTTCCAAAATTGAGTTTTCACAAAAAAATGCATGTTTTGTTCGTTTTCCCTGATGAAGAAAAAAATGTTTGTTTGCGAATGGTCTTTATATGTATCCGTGTATGTGAATAAAACATCTCAAAAATGAAAAAACGTAGGAAACTTAGTATTCTGTTTATTTACTATCACCTTTCTGACACGAAGATTTTAGGCTAATAAATCCATTCACTGGGATAAATCCATTCACCTTACTGAATGTTTTTTTCCAGTTTTTCTTGATTTTCCGTTTCCCCAGTGTAAATAAAAATGATAGTTATATATTGTATATGATGTTTAAAGAAAATCGTTGAAACGGTTTTTTTTTGAGGAAATCTCTAAAAAAATTGGAGTACCAAGATTGGTGTTTCTGCAATTTTTCGCTTTAGAGATATTCTATTTGCAACGCAGTCACACCAGAACATTCGTTAAAAAAAACCTTGTTCTCTTATTCCGGGGACTCCAAAACATGTATTTCCGGTGAAAGGTCAATTTTGAAAATATGGCACGGCACGATCGCAGAGATTAAGAGAAAGTAAAAAAAGATTTCGTTTTAATTTTCAATAATAACTATATTTTGATTACATTGTATTTAATGTACGATTAAGTTTTGGCCGATGATAAATGAAAAGTGAAAAATATATGGATGCCCATATTTTAACAAGTTAAGTGAGTACAAGTTCCTGAAGTAAAGGATGCGTTTACAGAAAAAGTTCATAAAACCAGCAGGTCTCATAAAAGCTAATACAGAGCCTTAATTCAATGTTTATTTTTTTACTTTTTTTGTTATGCTTTTTATGTCGTGCCTAGCCTTTATGATTGGCTACCTGTAGACTGGAAGGGATAGACTGTAGGTTTGTTAGGTGATTGGATGATTTCTTTCTCCCCACCATGTATGGGTCCATCCAGCTGCAAGGATTTTGCCCAAGAGTTTCTTCTCACTATACAACAGCATTGTGTAATCATCACAAGACTTGTGTATCATGTACTGTCAAGAAAGAAGTAGTAATTGGTGTTCGTATAATAATAATAATAATAATAATACAACATCCATGAATAATGGCAATTCTTCAACGTCACAGAATGGTTTGTCAAGTCCTGAAATAGCCAGGCGTAGAAGGTTAGCAGCAAATGCTCGCGAACGTAGGCGTATGAATGGTTTGAATGATGCATTTGATCGTCTCAGAGAGGTTATACCATCCTTGGGTTCTGATCGTAAACTCAGCAAGTTTGAAACTTTACAAATGGCACAAACTTATATTTCTGCTCTACATGAATTGTTGAACAGGTGACGATGTAGATGTTTCCTTAAAAAAACAGATCGA
The DNA here is from genome assembly GCA_011037195.1 of Triatoma infestans. Classification (NCBI taxonomy): domain Eukaryota; kingdom Metazoa; phylum Arthropoda; class Insecta; order Hemiptera; family Reduviidae; genus Triatoma; species Triatoma infestans. The sequence continues at coordinate 1,139 of JAAEAF010002639.1, read as the reverse complement.
AATGAAATTATGAAGGAAAAAAATTTAACATTTTTTTTTTGTAAATAAGATATTCTTTCTTTTCTATATAAAGTTTTATTCATTACATTATTTGTGATATAAAAATTATTTTTTCAAAAATAAATAATTACAAATTGTTCCTTTTTATAAATTTCTTTTTATTATCCAAACGTTTCATTACTATTGAAACTTCCTAAATCTTATCCCTTCCTTATTACCTACATTAGTTTCTGATTATCTTTAAACAGTCAAGTTTTGCTCTTCTTTTTAAAGTAAAATGTATTAAGTATAATGTAAGTAAGTACATTAGGAATTAAGTTTTGCCAAAATTCCTAGTTTGAAGAAAATTGGCTAACCGGAAGTAAGATTTACACAATTGGATTCTCAAGTTTTGGGAATTTACTTCAAAAGGGCTACATCAAATTTTGTTTCCACAATTTGGAGTGTTTACTGAAAAAATATAAACCTATCACTTTTATTTGGAACATTTTTTTTTTTTTTCTTACGAACAATTATGTGGAACATGCCTTACTCGAGATGATTATGTGGAACATGTGAATTTGGTTTAAATTTAAACAGTCATCAAATCTTTATTAAGATGTTTACATCAAGCTGCAATTCACGTTTCATTCAGGTAAAACAATTATTAATCTTCCCCCACTTTTATATATTTGTTGTATTGTTTGCCCGATTAACAATTTCCCTAAGTATTGCAATTTAAAAAAAAAAAAAAAAATCTGGTATGAAACACTCACACAACTTTCTCTTACTCCAGTTCGCAAAATTATAACTGACAAATTTTATAGTTAGTGGTTCCAAATTTAATGCAATTCGTGGAAACTGAAAAAAACTGTTCAGTAAAAGCGCACTTCCGGTTTAATAATTTTCTTGAAATTTGAAATTTTGGCAATCTATTTATTTCTAATTAATTAATTAATTAAATTTGGATGATAGAATTGTCTAATCAACTATGATAGCACTTTAGAGGAAAACATAACCCCCACCTCTCCCCTAAAAGTGCCCTTAAATGAATGTTCCTAGAGAAATGTTTTAAGTAAAGTTGTAGATATTTGTATGCGTAGTTTATATAATAAGTTTTAAGAAAATCATCGCAGCCATTTTTGAGGAATCGCGAAAAA